>JARFOD010111300.1:0-29799 GCA_031763545.1 Mopalia muscosa
GGACGGACAGACGGACAGACGGACCACGGAGAGTGATGAGAATAGCCCACAGTCAGAATGACTGTGGGCTAAAAATGCAGTCCACTTTGGAAATGTGAATACATTTTGCATTGATACAGTTCCAATAAAGCACTGAACATAAATGTATATAAACAAGATGTTGTGAGAACAAAAAATATCCTTATTTTGGTAATTTCTTCATGCAGATGGTCCACTCTTGGAAAATTTAGCTTAATAAAATCTAGGATCAAAGGGAGAAAACTCTATAGACCAAATCACTACACTTGGTTGAAAAATCCAAGATTAAAGGGAGATAACTCTAAAGAGCAACCCTGTCATGTCCTAATTATGGAAAATAAAACTATGTTTTGGGACCCCTGGATGTTAAACACTTATCTATAAACTACACTGACCGCTTAATGCACTTCAATGACTTGCAAAAATGCAATGATAGTCTACATGAGATTTCCTACAGTTCTAAATGACATACAAAGTGGGGTTTAACAAAGTATTCATTTCTGGACATCCCCTTCTTAATTTGTGACAGAAAACAACTTTCTGATAAATTTACCTGTATTATCAGGTGTAAATTGACAATGAAGAGGAACATTATCTAGATTGTTTGTTTGTTTGATTGGGGTTTAATGTCATACTCAAGGGCATTCACTTATATCCCTATGGATTGACACTTCACGCTGTTTCTTGCAGTGGAAAACCAGGAGGAAACCTCATTAAAAAAAACTGTGATTGCCGGTGCCACATTATGTGACTCACTCATATACCTAAGGATCGACAGGCGGACTCAATCCAGTGAATGGTACATTGAGGTAGGTTTTAGTAATCACATTGGTTAACCACTAAGCCACAGTCACACGTTATCTAGAATTGAGCAGTTAAAGATTTCCTGTACTTACCTTTTCTGTAATAATCAAGTCCACACATTTCTTTCCAGTCAGTGGTAATGAACACTCATCCAGTATCTTGTGTTTTCCACCCTGTCACAAACAAAGAAAAAGTTTATTCATTAATGAACGAATTATTTTATAATTAAACAAGGCATCTCGTACTGTAGTGTATCCGAATGGAGGCAAATAAAATTTTCTTTCTCTACATTAAAAAGGCAAAATGGATGTGTTTGCTTTGATTGATGGATTGTGTATTTTGCCAGATCACATTACAGAAAAGAAAGCAATGAAATAAAAGAGAAATTTCATACAATAAAATAAAGACTATTAAACAATTTAAATTGTGACACTAGATCTCAGAGACGCAGGAAGCTTCTTACCAAATGCTCTCTCCCAATCCCAAGACTAACCTTAGCAGTGTGTTCCATAGTGATGACAACCTTTGACCCTGGGCAAGAGACCAGATCCATGGCTCCTCCCATTCCCTTCACCATGTGACCCTAAAAACAGGGATTTCACAAAACTGATTAAAAATAAAGCACTTTCACAAAATGCAAAAGGCACGGTCAATTAACAAACTTCTTTCCAAAATAATGAAGCAAACATTACCTTAGAAGTTGTTTATTGCTGGAGACCAAATTAAGAATGTCCCCTGGGATGGTACCTGCATTCTACATGTTTCAGAATCATTATAATTTATGTGTTTGATTTTCTGATTGGGGTTTAATGTTGTATTCAAGGTTATTTCACTATATGTTTGTTTGTTTGAATGGTGTTTAACGTCGTACTATAGGGTATTTCACTTATATGACGACGGATTGTCCACTTCACACTGCCTTATTACGGTGGAAAAGCGGGAGGAAACCTCGTAAAAACCACCCCACAATTGACTCGCTCAATCGCTGATGGTCGAAAGGTGGACTCGAACCCGTGAACGGTAAATCGATTTCACTTATATGATGGCAGATTGTCCATTTCACACAGTTAATTGCTTAAAGATGATGGTAAATTGTGATGACACCTTCTCAAAGCCACTGCCACCATTGCCAGAGACACATTGTGTGACACACTCATATCCCTAAAATATATCTGATAGTCGTCAGACAGACTCTACCGAGTGAAGTAGGGGGGCACCCTAACCACTAAGCCGCGGTCATGGGCACAATCCCATTCTGTCCATTCTCCCCAACAGCACAGTCCTACTCACAGCACAGAAAATTTAACCAAGTTTGATTAGAACTTTTCAAGTTGAGCGCGGGAAGCAAAATTTAAACATTTGCACTAGATGGCTTCACCTGTAAGCAGACATATGCCAAAAAAAAAACAACAAAAACATGAAAATCTTGCCACCAAAATGAATCCTACTAAGTATGATAAGAATCTGACAGAATGTTTTCAAGTTGAAGGCCAAAAACCAAAAATAGACGACAGGCCTATTCTTGTCTAAAAAGACATCCTATAAAATGGATTTACCAATATTCTGAAAAAAGTAGACCATCATTTCAATACGAAAAAAGTGTTGACAAGGTTTGATTTAAGCACATACATGTACTTACAGGTATCATATAGTTGGCCAGGTCTCCAAACCTTGACACCTGCATCGCACCTAGCATTGTTAAACCAATATGTCCTCTGAAAAAAAATGAACAGAAATGTTGTTTTTTAATCTTCAGCATCCCAGACCCAAGGGTATTTCACTTATATGACAACGGATTATCCACTTTGCATTGTTCCTTGCCTCATTACGGTGAATAACTGACAAGAAACTTTGTAAAAACCACCCCCGCGATTGCAGGAACCCCATCCTGTGACTCCCTCAGATACCTGAAAGTCACCAGACGGACTCGATCCTGTGAATGATAAATCAAAGTAGGATTTGTAAGTGCACTCAATACCACTATTAGCCACAGCTACGGGCAAGATATTGTTCAAAACAAGCAAGATGTTACTGATAATTTGATAGTACGGTTATGCAAAGAAGTTACTCTGATCATCAGTTTTAACCTAGTTAAGGTAACCTATTTTTAATTTTAACTGACAACTATCAACTAACGGTTTAGACCAGTTGACCAGCTGAACAGCCAGTCAAAAGAACTAAATGGTCTTCACAGACTTGCAAACAAAAGTCAAACCATATTTAGCCTTTCTTTTCTATCAAGATGTGTATGGGTTCCCTATAACAGCTAGAATTCTAGATCTATCTATTCAAATACGTGTACCAGTTAATCCAGAACATCAGGAGATTCACTGATTTTTGTTCTCTAGTAGACATTGTTCTGCAAGTGTTGCCCGGGATTAGTATAGATGGATAAGAAACATTGCTTCCCTTCAAATCAGCAATCAGTCAATGTGTTACTCAGTTAGCATGATCCTACAGAAGCCGCATGTTGTCCCATTCTATCGAATAACATGGATTACACAATTGAAAGCGAAACTCAGAAAGGTAAGTAGCATATTCACTCATGAAATATGAATGAAAGGTAACTCAAAAAGTGGTTGTACGGCTGATTTTAAACATGAATCTTAGCCTACTCACCTGTTCATGATAACAGTGATACAGTCAAGATGGCGGCTCGGTGGTTTGTTTTGTGTTGCCAAAGTGTCCAATTTTATTAACGTAAAGGCTATATTACATAGCAATCATGCTTATTGGAAATGGGTTTCTCTTGAATAGATATTATATGTATTTTAACAATTCATTGTTATGAAAGGACAGCAAAGGATTGTTATCCAACAAAAATAGCCTTAAAATTAAGCTATTTTAGGCACAAAATGATACCAGAGTATAAAACTCATTCATGGATTACTGATTCAAGGGAAGCGATGCTTCTTATCTCGTTATACTAATCCCAGGTATGACCAATGTTTGAAAATATGTTATTCAACTTTCATTTATTTATTGTTTGTTTGTTTGATTGATGTTTTAACGTCGTACTCAAGAGTATTTCACTTATATGTTGACGGATTGTCCATTTCACACTGTACACAGCCTTATTACAGTGGAAAACTGAGAGGAAACATCATAAAAACCACCCCCTGAGCCACAACATGATAGTCAAGCGGATTCGAAGCGGTGAATGATAAATTAAAGCAGTCAGGTTAGGACAATTTATTTATCAAGCTCTTACCCCCTGATCATAGCAAAAGATTCATCACTGCCGAAAAAAGAAGACCCAGGTAAAACTGTAACAGTCTCTTTGCCTGCATTAATCAAATCAGCATCTACTTCCTCTCGTGTGGGCATTGGACCCTAGGGTAAACAAAGACTTCATTATTTCACTCATTTGTTGTATAAACAATGAGTAAGAAAAGCAATTCACAGGTTTGTTTGATTGGGTTTTCCACAGATTTACCATGCCCAAAGTCACTAACAGCAACTGAAGACATGATACGACAGTTACAATTAGAAAACAAAAATATGTCACCTGTAAAAGTCATTTGCAACAAACAATGACAGATACAAAATAAATTTTGTTTGTTTGTTTGTTTGATTGGGGTTTAATGACATACTTAAGGGTATTTTATTTATAGTACGACCGATTGACAACTACAGAATGTACCTTGTCTCATTAGGGTGGAAAACAGAGAGGAAACTTTGTAAAAACCACCCCCACAATTGCTGGAGCCACATCGTGTGACTAGCTCATGTACCTAATGATTGAAAGCCAGGCTCGATCCTATTAACAGCACATCATAGAAGGATTAGTAAGCACATATATATTGCTCTAATTTTTCCACAGGACATCTCGATACCCTTAGAAACTCGACTTCTTTCATGTACTGAGAAGGAGTGATCACTTTACACATGGTCTGCCATACATGTATCTAGGGTTTTCCAAATGATGTGAATTTGGCTGATTCAACAATACAAACACCAAGAAAAATGTTTGAGTGTTTTATTAAGATTCAACGTCGTACTCAAGATGTATTTCACTAATGATGACAAATTGTCAACTTCACACTCTTACCTCATTGAAATACAATGTGAAGCGGAGATGAAACGTCAAACGTATTTGCTGAAGTTTTCTTGTGTTTAGTCCCCTGAGGTTATCAAATGGATATGATTCTACGATCATTACATCACATCAGTAGCCCATCATGCTTACTATTGAACTGTCACAACTATCATTATTTAAAGAGAATATAATTATTATCTCAGATAGTGACTATCAGCCACCTGTGTAAGATACCACTACTGGTATCAGTGATGCAACATACCATTTGGTCGTTTCCCTGGGGTAGTTTAACCCTATGATGGTAGGATTTTCTCAGGATCTATATCGCTTTAACATTATACTTACAAGTCCAAGGACCCCGTTTTCACTCTGTAAATGAACAGTCATTCCTTGGGGTATGTAGTTGCTAGCTAACATGGGAATACCAATTCCAAGATTTGCTGGCACAAGTTAAGGTGGATTATTCCATTGATTGGTTTATTTGTTTGGGGTTTAACATCGTACTCAAGGGTATTTCACTTATATGACAACAGAGTGTCCACTTCACAATGTTCCTTGCCTCATTACAATGGAATACGTCGGAAAAACCACCCCAGCGATTGCCGGAGCCACATTATGTGATTCACTCGTATACCTCATGGTCGACAGACAGACCCGATCCTGTGAACGGTAAATAGGAGTAGGATTAGAAAGTGCACACACTAACACTAAACCACAGCCGCGGGACTGATTGATTGGTATAAAATCTTAAAATGCTTAATGTTTTACTTAGTATTGTTTGTTTGATGGAGGTTTAATGTTACATCGTACTCAAGGGTATTTCAATTACATGACTGCCCACTACACACAGCACTTTGCCTTATTATAGTGGTAAACCCGGAGAAAACCTCATAAAAACCAACCCTGCCAAAGCCACAACAGGCTAGGTTAACTTGATCTGGTAAACTGTACATCGAAACAGGATCAGTAAGCCCACACACACTTCCATTAAGCCACGGCTGAGGGCCTGTTTTAATTGGTATTGTTTGTTTGTTTGATTGGGGTTTAACGCCTTTCTCAAGAGTAATTCACTTATATGACAACGGATAGCCCACTTCACGCTTTCTTGACAAGAAAGATGATATGTACGCAGTTTTATAATAAAACCTTGAAATCTGTAAAGGATACCGTACATTCCATCGTGGAATTCAAGAGCTGCTCGTTTAATAATTCGCTGTCGAAGTTTTTCAGCATCTGTGTCCTTTGAAAAGTCATGAGAACTCTCATCTTTACGTATTGTTACTTTCTGAAAGTAATAAAAAATATTTGAGAATTCTGGATACTTTATTATGGAATAATACGATACAATAAAACAGATTGATTGATTAATTGGTGTTTTACGGCTTGCTTAAGGCGGATATTTCACTTATATGATGGCATTGCATTCCAACAGTAATTGACATTAGCACAACCAACATGTGAAGCGTGTACTTAATGCTGGAAAGTTAATTTTCCTCCAGTGCTAAGTCAAGGCAGCATTGCCACTCTTCAAACAAATTGCCCTTAGCTAGAGGGCGCAATAAAACAGACATAAAATGTGTAATTCAATTGTTTCCTGTAGTTGTACATGGATTGATTGTTTGGTTGATTGGTACTTATTTCACTTATATAACAGAAGTGTATTCAGACAGAGTACATGTCTTGCTGGACCACTTGGGCGCAAAATTAACCAAATTTTTTTTCTTTTTTTTCGCTTGGAATAAAAGTTAAGTATTCAAACAAAATGTTGGTGAAAAACAAAGATTCTACATTTGCCAAAGCATATTTCCAGAAAACTGTTCATGTTAGACACTTCAAATTTGTACCGTTTCAAAGAGCACAATGCAATCTAGTAAACATTGTCTCATTTTTTAGAAGCTCGTCCGTCCTTCGTCCTTCTTTGGAGTAGTCACTATACTCTATTATGTTAAGCTTGTCAGTGGAAATTCAAATATTTACTTGTTAATATGTACATACTGCTAAAAACTGTGTATAAGTCTGACACTTCATAACTGTATATATATTTATATTTCTCTGTATTTACTTTACTCCTGATGATGGTTTGATAATAAACCAAAATATTGAGTCAATATAAATTTTCGTCCTTTTTTGGAGTAGTCGCCTTGCTCTATTATGTTAAGCTTGTCAGTGGAAATTCTAATATTAGGACTATTCTACATGGACATTAATTTATTGAGTCTTATCATTATTGCACTTTAAGAAATGAACCTTAAAAAATGCAGTCTATTTTTTTCTGTTGACATTTACTCATGCTGCATTATTTTCATTAGAGTTTCTCCCCCTTCACATATTTGTAATCCTGACAATTTATGCTTTCTAAAAATATATACATATATATATAGAAAGATTTATATTCTTCTGCATAAGGGACTAAATACAATGGGTGTTCTTAAAATCAACCAAAGGTCCAGCACATAGAATTAGGCAGAAATCAAGAAGAGGGTGTCTCAAATCAACATTTTTACAGAAAGAGGGTGTCTCATTTTACTGTTCCGCTATCTTCCCCATGTTAAATTTGACTAAAACAGGGTGTCTCAAATGGCTTGTTGGGTGTCTTAAAGACACAGAGACACCCCTCTGGCTAACACTATGGTCCAGCAAGACCTTAACAACAACACAGTTATAATGTGAAATATTTATATAATAAACAAACGTTCTGTTAAATTTTGTTTGTTTGATTGGTGTTTAACGTCAAACTCAAGGGTATTTCACCGGGAGGAAACCTCATAAAAACCAAACCCGCGATTGCCGGAGCCATAACATGTGACTCGCTCATATACCTGATGGTCGAAAGGCGGACTCAATCCGGTGAACAATAAATCAAAGCATGTTCATTTCAGGAAGCGCACTCGCTACCACTGAGCCACGGGCGCGGGCCGTTCTGTAAAAAAATTAATGTTCCTCCGTACATTTGTAGCTCAAAGCATAATTATACTTCAATTATATCTTGTAGCTGTACATTTACTTCAGAAATATTTGTTCTTTTCATAATAACATAGTCCAGAATATTACTTAGGACACACCTCTATCCTCTTCTCATATTTATTTCCCTTGATGACCCGGTGGACATATATGTGTGGAACGTGAATATCCTCCGCAGGTATTTCCCCCACCTCCACTATTTCCTCCACTTCGACGATCGTACAACGCCCCGCCTTAGACATAGCTGGGTTAAAGTTGCGAGCAGTTTTCCTGATTTGAAAAAATACGAATAATAAATAAACAGTTGTTAAATCAATAACAATAAATCAAGTAAATCAAATGTATATTAAATCTTTCTTTGGAAATTTATATTAATTGGTAAATAATGTAATGGTCAGACAATCGTTTAATTGCATATTGAATGAATTTCTAGAAAAGTACATTTGTTTATTTGATTGGGATTTGTCGCAATGTTATTTCACTGGCATGATGGCGTGACAACCCAATGGCAGGGCTGTGCTGTAATCTTTTCTGGCATAATCTTTAAATCAGTCCTTTAAAATTTTGTGAGATGAACTAACATTTGCATTTTTTGCTGATATTAAAAGTCTTCCAAAATGGTTGATACCTAGAAAGCGCATAAAAAAATCCAATATTCACTGAACGATTTGCAACTTGTTTCATTAAAAAATTCTGCGTACATGTGGAGAAATTGGGATTTGAACATCTGACTTTTATTTAGAGTTAGTTGCTTGATTCTCGAGTGACGTCACCAGGGGAATTCACGTAGTGACTGGTATCTATAGAAACCTGACCGCCATTTTGTTATTTCTCATTATCTAACAGTTCTTTGTGTATCTCCGGTATGGAGTCGTCATAATCCGCCACAGAGTCGTCACTATCCGCCATAGATTGTTCCGAATGGAGTTTACCCTGCCTAAGTCACAGCTAAAATAACTTGTATGAAAATTTGCAAGTTTGTAAGTGAATAAAACAAATTCTAAGCATGGAAAAAATACGCGATTTCTTTTACATATAGTTTATAGTTTTATATTTGTAATTCAATCACTTCCAATCAAATTTAAAACCGATTTGGGAATACCTTTAAAACATAAAACACTCAATTCTATCTATTGCCGAATATGATTGATTGATTGATTGGTGTACATCACTTCTATGACAGCAGTGTAATCCAATAGTTATTCATAAATAGCACAACCATAAAATGTCCAGTTTTTGGCTAGCAAGTTTATGTATTCTTTATTTATTTATTAAGCTTTTGATATTACAATAATGAAGGGCATTCAGGTCTGTAACACCTATATAAAATGACTCCATACGATTAATCTGCCTCCAGTGCTAAATAAAGCACTTCTTAGTAGTTTGTTTGATTGGGATTTAACGTTGAACTCAAGGGTATTTCACTTAAATGATGATGAATTGTCCATTTCACACACCATCTAGCCTTATTACAGTGGAAAAACAGGAAGAAACCTTGTAAACCACCCCCCACCACCCTCCCCACACGATTGACTTGCTCATATACCTGCAGGTTTAGTTTAGTAAGCGCACACACTATCGCTAAGCCATGGCCCTGGGCCCCTTTTAAGCAGTAAATTGTGAAATAAAACTTGGACTAAGAATGGAATTCAAGTTTTCTTAGAGCAATAAGTACCTAATAAACTACATAATACCTGAAAGTAATATTGCCAGCTTTATCTGCTTTCCATGCTTTAATAAGAGAGAAATCTCCTGTGATGCTATCTTCTAATATATACTGTATACCATCAAACTCACGGACCTGCAAAGATAAAGGTAAATAATAAGATACAAAATTCCTATGATGGTTAGCAGCTATCTTCTCGTGTATACTGTATACCATTAAACTCAGGGGGACCTGAAAAGATAAACAATAAGAGAGAAATCTCCTATGACGCTATTTTCTTGAAACATACATGCTCATTCTGTAGTCAAATTGTCAGTTCATCACCTGCTTTTATGTTTTGACTTACACTCTATGATATGACATGTTTTCCAAAGTGCCTTTGATCTTTTATATGAGATTAAATAAATATGGGCCATGATCTTACACTCTACAGCAGTCCACCACAGAGGCCCCGAATACAACAACCCTAATATAATCTAGGTGGTACCCTGATATAACAACCATGCATTGTAATTCTGCATTACAATGTCATAAAGTCCTAGCTTCAATTTAAATTTAAATAATTTCACTCAAAGAAGTCAAATTTTATATCAGTGCAATTTTAAACATCATGTAAATATTGGTATGAAAATGGAGAGAAAAATAAAAGCTGTTGAGTGTATTGGTACCAAACCTTGGACACAAGAATGCAGTATTGACGTATATTTTGTACAAAATTATGATTAAAATGTTGGGTTTTTTACTGCATGTTAAGCCCCCCATGACTAAAATCTTGGAATATGTTTTTTTAGGCATTTATTGATCAATCGATTGTAGTTTTACACTGTGCTTAATGGCTTTTAACTTATATCACAACAGTGTATTCCTACAATAATTGACAACAGCACCACCAAGATGTGAAGTTTGATGATAATTTTGGAAAGTTAATTTTTCTCCAGTGCTTTAGCTATTTAAAGGTTAAAACATAAAAAAAAAGGCAAGAAATTATCAAGGGTCCAGGAACGTCAAGGCCCTGGAAACTGTGTGACAAGCAAGCCTCATTTTGGACAAATGGTAACGGTAAGGACTTTGTTGATTCATTATGTCATTATGTGTTTTGTTTCTAATTTTCTGTCCGTAAAAACATATTTTAGTTTCTAGTCAAACCATAAACTAAACTGGCAGAGATCTAAACATTTTTGTATGTATTTCATCATGCAGGTTTGATTTGCCTTTATCAGTACATTTTATATATTGGATCAGTGTGAGGATACAATTGTTGTTGGTCCTAAGAATATACACCGGAAGTCAAATAATGTGCCAGAGAAAGATTTTCAGCCATCTAAATTTATACATTTTTATGATTTTTTTTTCTCAGTTGCTAAAGCTGTTAATTTGTTGCCTTGAGAAGATAGTTTATCAAAAGCTTGTTGAATAATTAAATTCAATTTAGTGTTTCCTAACTGTAGTATAATACATGTATTTATATTAAAGGATCAAGATTAAGGGAGATAAGTGTGTATACATCACGAGACATAATATTATGCTTGTGCAAAAGCCTACCTGTTTAATAGTAATTATGTTATCAAGCCGATCATCAGGGTTTCAAGCACCACCTGCACTGTTAACATATTTTTACATTTTAATATTTCGTACACCAAGGTTGAATGATTAGTACAGGTCGTTTCACTGTATCTTTGAATTTTTATACACATTTTTCTTTCTCAGCATTCATATACATCAAGCTACAGAATGGGTGATAAAAAAAAGATAGGATTTTAGGATGATAATATTCATGTGAAATTTCCCACTGAACTGGTATGTAATATAAGATTTATAACCACAAAGAACCAGGATGTGACAAAATCATATTAGGGGTTGTTCAGGTGACATTTCCTGGATAATAAAGTCATTACTATTATTGATTACCTATAATAGGTAGAAAAAGAGGAAGTAAAATTTGACATGTGGTAATCATATGGTATTTGCAAAAACCTTTTAGTAATACGGATTGTAAAAGGGACACGAACTGTATATATTTAAGTTTAATATCAGTATAAAACAAATATCAGTCAGGAATTACAGAATGCTACTTCACTTTCAAGTTTCAAATCAAAATAAATAAAATTCTCCAGAGTGACTAAATGTTGTAAATCCTAGAAATGTTTGTTTTATTATTGTTTGTAACTGCAAGTATATTAAATATGTAATAAATAAACCGTGGATAATTTGCTTTAGTTAAATAAATTGAAAAGCATGTTTTAGTTAGTAGTTATCTTTACATTCTCTGAAAGTTTTTTTAAAAGTACATATTCGTATGTTTTAGGTACCTATTGTTTAGCTAGTTCTGTGTTTAGGTTAACAGAAGTCTGTTGATTCTCCTGTATATTATTTCTTTGAGGGTCTCAGGGAAGAACAGTTTTTGGATAAAACTTTGCAGTGAGCCTCTATAGCTCAGTCGGTAGAGTGTTGGGCCTGTAACCCAAAGGTCCCGGGTTCCATTCCTGGAGGAGGCAAGCAAATTTTTCTCTCTTCATTTATTTAAAATATATATATATATATTTTAAATAAATGAAGAAAGTTTGGAGCCAGTTGTTTAACACATTGTTAAACTAAATCTCGGATAACATGACATCGCACAATGTTTAAGACCTCGAAAAATTTCAAATAATTTCTTCATTTTAGCACTTTTTTCGAGCAAATGGGTTCTGGCTATTTGCAGAACTTAAGCATATGAAATGCTTTACTCAGGCGCTTTGTGTTGCTCTGTAGCTCTGAGAATACCAGAAATCCACCCAAAAAGCTAATACGAAGAGATCCTAATGTGTAATGAGCTGATCTACAACTTGAGTTGACACTGTCCTATTTAACCTTAAAGAATAGACAACTTTTGTTAACAGTGAGTATAGATAAAATCCTGGTTTTCATCAGATAAGGAAATCTTGACATCTGCTTTGCCTGGTACATGTAGTCAAAGTTTCACTTGTCCATGAAACCCACCATTGTTAGCCACATTGACAGTAAACACAATCCGGCACCACAATTTAAGCAATCAGCTACCAGCTTTTTCGGAAAAGTGAATCTGAAAAGTGAATCGGAACTCTGTTTCTAGTGTGACCCATAGCCTCAATCCATTACAAAGACCTACGATATTTACCCGATGGACCATTATGCAGGGCTTTTAAAAAACCACACACATTTAGGCCTCATCATGTATTTGAGAAGCTGGTACCAGTTGTTGTTTCGGCTCAGTGACAAAAAAACACTGAAAATGTCAGAAATCGTTTTTGTTTTACATTATAAACCTTTTGACTCTTAGCTATAAACATATCATCCATTAATAAAAGGATTTGTTTGTTTGTTTGATTGGTGTTTGTCGTACTCAAGGGTATTTCACTTATATGATGACGGATTGTCCACTTCACACTGTACACAGCCTTATTACGATGCAAAACAGGTAGGAAACCTTGTAAAAACCAAACCCCATGATTGCCGGAGCCACACCATGTGACTCGCTCATATACCTGATGGTCGACAGACGGACTCGATCCAGTGAACGGTAAAAGGTTCAGTTTAGGAAGCGCACTCGCTACCAGTAAGCCACGGCAGTGGG
Source organism: Mopalia muscosa (assembly GCA_031763545.1). Classification (NCBI taxonomy): domain Eukaryota; kingdom Metazoa; phylum Mollusca; class Polyplacophora; order Chitonida; family Mopaliidae; genus Mopalia; species Mopalia muscosa. Next base: position 13,081 of record JARFOD010111300.1, read on the forward strand.
CCCATTAATAAAAGGAAAGTAACTAGCTGCTGTTTTCTTTCGTTAGCCACACTTCTTCCCTGTCGGAATGGGTCAATCAAATTAAAGTTATATTTGTATAATTCGGGTTTAATTTTGACTAAAGGTTATTTCACTCACATGATGGCACGTCAGCCCAATCGGTGAAGGAAACCACACTCCTGACATTGACTACCAATAAACAAAGACAAGACAGGACAAGTACAGGATGTAAAACAAAGATATCACAAACAAAACGGCTTCATACAGCATTATGTATACATTATTTATAAATTATAAAAAACCAAAACAAATTAAACATAGAATAGTTACACGAGTCTTTATTTATTTATTTTTTGGTTTTCATTGATAACAACAAAATATAGTAGCGACTGATCATGTACCTCAAACAGTGATATAACATTCTGTCCTGTCAGCTTTATAACATGATTTTTTTTATATATATTTTGTGATAATCTTAAGTGATGAAACTGTGCACAATGCTCTAGGTATTAATTTTATGCTAGATACTGATAAGTATTTTTAGATAACACACCCGGTACTAAAATTCAGTGTCTACTTTCACTCTTTGTAATTTTATGCTAGATACTCATAAGCATTTATAGATATCTTCCTACTATCATGCAGTACCTACTTTCACACTTCATATTCAATGACTCATCTCTGTACTTGTCAGATTTACAATCAATTCAGATAAATGAAAATAAACCGTCAGTCACTACATCATGTACATTAGGAAAGCATAATATTCACAAAATCTCAGTATCCGTCAAACAAAAAAACAAAAAATAAAAACATCCAAAAGGTTCAAAAGTCAATATTGCAATGCATGTTTACCATGCTTTAAAAAAATTTGTTGACAAAAAAACATTTTTGCGATTTTTATAAATGATGAATGTTATGTACACGATTTATTAGAATGATTTGTGTTAGAACTGTGTTACCAGGGTATTGCACTTTCTAGGCAGCGATGTACACTAAATAATAAATACTCAAACTAAATTACTTGAAAATAATTTATTTAATTTTGTTGGTGAATTATTCTTCTCTATTTCTAAGTAAAGAGAGCATGATTATGTTTCAAAGGTATTGCTAAATGGTTTATACCTAAACAATGTATTACAATAACCCAATTTATTCACTGAACGATTTGCAACTTCTTTCATTAATAAATTGGCGTACATTGGGATTCGAACATCTGACTTTTTTTAAGAGTCTGCTGTGATTCTTGAGTGGCGTCACCAGGGGAATTCACCAAGTGACTGGAATCTATGGAAACCAGACAACCATTTTGTTTTTTCTCAAGATCTTGCAATACTAAGTGTATCGCCGGTATGGAGTCATCATTATCTGCCAAAGACTGTTTCGAATGGAGTTTTGCCTGCCTATGGCACAGCTCAAATGACTTGTATAAAAACTCGCAAGTTTGTAAGTGAATAAGTGAATTCCCATTGGGAATACCTTTAAACACACCATAGTAAAGGCCTGTAAATACAAGACATGAGGCCAGTCACCTGTGGTGATGCTCATCAACCCACACAGGACATAGAGTCACTTTTCAGTTGTGCATCAAAAGGTTATCGAAGATACATGAAATCATATATGTAAAGATGGCTTGCTAACAAAGATATGATAGATGACTTGAGCGATAGTGGGAAAAAAATGAAGAGACAAGATTTGTGTCGTTTCCAAAATAGAAACAGTTGTAACTGAAGGGGACTGTCGCATAACCATTATGTTGCTATGCCTTCAGTGGGAACTGTGCAACGTAACAATTAGGGTTCCATTTCTTGAATGAGCAGGGAACTGTCGCATCGTGTCAGACAATCAATACTTTATCAGCTGGAATTCAAACTGCACCCGTTCCCTAATATTCATTTTATTTTTTCGCTGAACTTTGATTTAAAGTCTATAAGTCTGTTATCAGAGAATTTTTAGCATTTGAAAGGATTTAAAATGTAAACAAAATATGATAATGTAGTGTTTATTTTCACAGTTATGTATTTAACAGCTTTATTTACCCTGGTAAACTGTACACTCCTTGAAACGAAAATGAAAGTAAAATGTCAGCAATGAGAGTTACTTTATGCATGTTCTTATTATAGGGAAAGACCAGGTTTTCCATGTTTTTGCTCAACAATATTTTAAAGAATAAAATGCTGATATATAATTAAAAAACGGATTAGAAAAAAACATGCAATCTGGTAAACAAAAAATGCTGGGGCTCCCCTTTACCTAAATTATCATGAAAAAATATATATCTTTTTTAAATAAAAATTTATGATTTTTATCATTTATGACTCGGACTGTAAAAAACCAAGCCTATGAATGTGATCTTTCACACTTATATGGTTGAAATGCCATTGAAAAGTAACAATTTATACAAAATATAATATACATCTATATTACATATAATACATACACATAACATATCAACAATTTCAGTATCAAATATAATATTTTTGTGATAATCAATTAACTAAAACTTTTAATAATGTAGCACAAAAATGCTTTTCTCCTCACATTCTCAAGTTAATTGTACAAATTTATAAACTAAACAATAAGTCTTCTGAACCTAAAAACCACAGTCGCTTCTGATAAATCTTCTGTGTTTGATTTCAAACTTAGGGATTTGTTTATATTTCCAGCTTTTCACTTAAGGGAAAAACTTCTGCGTGAAATGTGCTCAGTTATATTATATAAAGTCAGAAATATAAACCATTTCATTCAAGCTAGCACACTAACAAGGATGATGCCTGTTATTACTAGAATTACAACAACAACAATGATTGCAATGATGCATTTCTTCTTTCGCGCTTTGGATTGATATTCTTTGGCTTTCTTTGTTTCTTTAACACCCAATACAACATGGTCTTTACTTTTGTCTACATTCACTTCAATTTGATCCAATGTCTCTCCTTGCTCGGCAACAAGGATTTGAAAATCGCTAAAGAGTTCATGAACTTGTACTACACTTTTTTCCAGGTTTAAGATTTCCTGTTCTCGCTCTTTGACCTGATCTAAGGTGGTTTGGGCGTCTTGGATTTCTCGGATGATATCCTGCGTGAAAACAGAATGCGACTGGTCCTGTGCCATTAAATCATTTAATTCTTTGTCCGTTTTGCTTTCACCCACAATGCTGTATTCTCGCCGCAGCCTCTCTTTCAATTTATCGCCGTATGATGCTTGGGCAGAGTGCCAATCATGCATTGTTTCCGCTAGTTCTGTCGTTAACCGCTCTAGCTGGTTTTGAATAACTCTTCTACTAGCCGCAGCTTGTTCGGGGTCAGAAGTTGCCTGTCCATCATGGCTGACTTTCAATTCGTTGATCAATTTGCGAACATTGGCAGATACGGATCGATTTTCATGATTACATGCGGCTAGTTTGGTTGTCAGTTTCTTATCAGATCCTGGAGTACTCAGAACAGTAGCTTGTAAACTTTTAGTCTCTGTAATTCCATCTTTAAGTGTAGATAATGCATTATCAATGGCGTTTACATCTGCCAAGAAATTATCCACCGTCCCCTGTCGGCGTAAATTTTTACCCCGTATACTCTCTCTCAGAGATTTAAAGATACTTGGACGCTTTTCCTTCAGATCGCCAAGTCTGTCCTTCACCATTTTGATTTTTTAAATTTCTTTTGGTCGTCTTTTTCTCACAAACACAGATACTGTCAACTTTCAATCACTATTCTACAGTGTAAACAGTGAATCTAACAAAATTATCTGGAAAAATGCATTCAAAGAATTGTCCTTTCACTTTTGTAATTGTCTTTGGAACTCTCTAAACTCACTGATGTTTATATCACAGTCAAACCAGCTCCTGTCACTCTTAAAAATTTCATGGCAACTGTTCAGTGAATAAATAGGTCTCTTACATGTACTTCACCATATCAAATGATCATATCAAATGAGATCATATCAGATATTTCATGTTGTCAAATCCTACACAAGAATAAAACCGCAATACAATGTAGATTTCAGGAAATGACCTGCCAGTGAACTCGGTAATCACCTGTATTTTTCGGTCTATCCTAACAGTTGGCAGCTCAACGATTTCTGTGCACCCACCAAGTATATGGCTCAGCAATTTGTTATTGATTACAGGTAGGCTGTCGTCATGCAGGTGAACAGGTAAAAAAATCTAGGCTTTAAACCTGCCACATACAAATGGTTCGACTCATTAGACTGTTTCTAGTAAGGCTTGTAAATAGCCTGATTGTCAGTTGCTGTCAATCAGATGATATTGTACATTTCATTTATACAATTATGAAAATTTGTTATGATTTTGAGGCCTGTAGCAGTTGAAGGCAGAAGATTTCACAATAAGCCAACAAAATGTGTCAATTGTCCAAATAACACAGCCTATAACAACAGATCTCTAGCACCACCTATAATGGAACTCTCCAACTTGTCTTCTTCTATGAATAAATAATAAATATGTCTTACATATATATTGATCAGTACAGAATTGCACTATGACAGAGAGTAATTTCACCAACTGGTTGTCTCCTTACTGCACAACCCAGTCTACAATAATTCCAGGCTACGGATGTGTGTAAATATCCAAGACACATCAGTATCTGTCACTCAAACATCCACAGGCCATAATATAGTACTCCAATGAAACATCAGAAAACAACACAAACTCAAGTGTTAATGAAGCATGGTCTAAAAATAACACATTTTACTCATCCAAAGCAATAGTCCATTTCAACACTTAGTATAGTCTGTGGTGCTAAACCATGAAGACATTCTTGTATAATGACCAAATTAACATAAATTACAGGTAAATAGCAACAAATGATAACCAGGTGACCTGATTCAGCCAGGTGTACACAGTGACAGAACAAATGTCAGTGATCTACATCAAGGAGAGTAAATACTGAAAGAAGTCCATTTGCTTTACTCAAACTGGAAAATATTTAAGAATGAAAGCTGTAGATTTCTCCCAGCAAGAAATAAGCATGTGTTGACATCTACTCATAAATAGCTTGGGCTGAACTGACCTAGGCTGGTCATATCCTAGTGGCAGTGTGTCACAGACTGAGTCAGTGCTATTCAAATGTACGGCAGGCTGTGTGAGTCATATACACTTAACACTACTACACCAGCACATTAAATTTCCGAGGTAAGGAAGAAATATGAATCTTATAACTAATCTAAATCTGACTTCCTGTAGACAATATTACATGATATTGACAAAACTAGCTCAATTTTTTATTTTTTTAAATACCCTATAACTTCTATAAGTTGGGACACTCTAATTTTGGGACAGTCCGCAGAAATAACATGTAACACCCCCTGTGGTAAAGCCTATTTCTCTGTCCTAACTGTTAGAAGTTATAGGGTATATATTTTGACTGAATGAAGGTAGAAAAATTAGTTTGCTTCCACCAGGATCTGAACCAGGATTTTAACCTGGGACCTTTGGGTTACTTGCCTACACCAGGATTTGAACCTGGGACCTTTGGGTTACAGGCCTTTTGTTTCCCTTTGTTTCTAGTATGAACACGTTTACCCATAACAACTCAAGATTGAGATCAGTTGAGAAACTTGTCTATGGGAGTTTATCATAAAAAGGAGTGTAAATGATTTCTAGAACTGAAATGTTCATGATTATAGATATGAAATTGAGCACAGGATATCCAAATTGATTTATTTAAACAATGGTTACCAGGCTACTATACCTAATTACGGTATGAAAAATATTCAGCTTTATGCTAATTTCCATTATCATTATATTATTAGCAATAAATTAATTTGTATAGAAAAAGTGAGTATCACAATCAACTGTTACAAAGATTGGTTGATTCATTCAGTCATTTATTGCATTCCTCAGCTGTTATTACTAGTATCTAGATGTGTTTGTTTGTTTGTTTGATTGGGGTTTAACATCATACTCAAGAGTATTTCACTTGATTTCACTGTATTTTTTGGTTGTCAACTTAAAACTGTTCCTTGCCTCATAACGATAAAAAACCAGGATGAAACCTTATAAAAAAATTTTGTTAAAAAACATGATTGCCAGAGCCACATCGTGTGACTCACTAGTATACCTGCTGGTTGACAGACGGACTCAGTCCCACAAATGGTAAATGGGAGTAGGATTAGTAAGCACACATGCTGCCACGGCACCGGGCCACTAGAATTAAGAGCCATAGTCAGTGATTTGGTTTGTTTCATGGGTTGATACAACCCTGGTTCGTTTGTTTGATTGATTGAACATCCTACTCAAGTGTACTTCACTTATATTGTCCACTTCACAGACCAACTCTATCACGTTAACAGTACATTTCAGGAGGATTAGTAAGCACACTTGCTAACCACACTAAGACACAGCCACATGGCCTGTATTGAGAGTTAGGTGCATGATTGGCTTTTCTCATACTTTCCACCATTACCTGTCATATACAGGCAACATGTTCTCTATAACATCACATGGCATAGGATAAGTTATAATAAAGCCAGTAGTGCACCTTAATGTGTTTTGAGAAGAAATTGTGGAAATACCGCCTTATGTATTTTAAAATTTAACACCTTGTGTTCATGAAAAATCAGACATTTTATAATCCAGAAGTGTGTATATGTCTAATTTTAGCGAGAGGCAAGTTCATTGCGGGCAAGCAAAAGATACTTAACATTCTAGGGGTGATTAAATAATTACAGATTACAGAAAATGTCAAAAGTAGCAATAAAAAGGAAAGTTAGTTTTAATTTTTTAAGGATTTTAGGAATCACACTTGCACGGGGATGTTGAAAATTTAAAACTGATGAATCTTATATAAATATAACATGTAAATGGTTGATTGATTGATTGGTGATTTACCCAGTGCTTAAGTTTGTTTGTTTGTTTGTTTGATTGATTGATGTTTAACGTTGTACTAGAGGGTATTTCACTGATATGATGATGGACAAAAATACAGAACATCACAAACAAATCTGCTTCCCATTACCCTTTAGCTCTGCGAACACCAGGGCAATAGAAAGCAACCTCTTTTCTCGCCTCTTATGATCGACCAAGGCAGCCGAGGGAGAATTCTGCAGGGCCATGGCCCACCCGCTTACCCACGGGGCTTTTTTATCTGCAGATTCACAAATTCAGAGCACAAATAAAAATAAAAAATACTGTTTTTTTCATTATCTTGTACGGTCATTTTAATCAAATAGTTGGTGTAACCCTGTGATATTATAAACTTAAAAAAATTAGATACATCATCACTTGAATAAGCAATAACTCTCCACCTTCAATTATTAAATGGTGATGCCAATGTTTTTTTAGCATAGTTATAATCAGACTATCTGCTCAACCAGAAAAGAACTTAACTCCAAAACATTGGTTATAAGCTATGTAAATTAATTACATTATGATAAGTTATGATAATCAGTGTATGAATCACTATATAGGTAAATTATATGACAACGTGCCAGCCCAATGGGTGAAAGAAATCACCTTCAACACCACTGGCAACAAAGAACGACGGGACAGGTCAAATACAGGACCAACAGGATGCAATACAGACACCACAAACAGATCAGCTTCCTGCTTCCCTTTAGCTCTGAGAGCACCAGGGTAACATGAAGCTCCATCCAATGAATCACTATGTAAGTAAATCAGCTATGTGTGTGAATCACTATGTAAGTAAATCAGCTATGTGTGTGAATCCCTATGTAAGTAAATGAGCTATGTGTGTGACAGAGTATGTAGGTTAACCGCTATGTGTGTGTGAATCACTATGTTAGTAAATCAGCTATGTGCGTAAATCACTATGTAAGTACATTGCAAATCGGCAACGGGTGTGAATCACTATGTAAGTAAATCAGCTATGTGCATGAATCACTATGTAAGTAAGTCAGCTATGTACCCAAAATTGAGTCCACTACATGTTTATGGTTGAGAATCTCCAGCAAATGAGCTATGAAAGTGAATCAGCAATGTAAATACAAAGGAAATAGTCATGTAAGTGAATCAGCTATTTAAGTGAATATGTAATGTTAATGAATCAGTTCTATATTACTCTACCTGAGCTAAATGAGCAGTGTGATACTGTGCTGTGGCCCTCAGACGATCCACCCAATGTTGTCTCTCTTTGGCATCACAAGCTGAAAAAACAATTAATATGTTTAAAAAAATAATAGCATACGAACAGGAAGCTCCCTCCTGAACCCCCCGCTATATTATATAGAATTTGTTTTGCCCACTATATAATGTGTTCGTTTGTTTGTTTGTTTGATTGGTGTTTAATGTCGTACTCAAGGCTATTTCACTTATATGACGACGGACAAAAATAAAGAAAATCACAAGCAAATCTGCTTTCCGTTACCCTTTAGTTCTGCGAACACCAGGACAACAGAAAGCAACCTCTTTTCTCGCCTCTTACGATCGACCGAGGAAGCCGAGGGAGTACCCTGCCCACCCGCTCCCTCACGGGGCTGTACCCGTTAAGGACGGTGTACCATAAAGATCATGTTCATAATGTAACCAGTTCCACCGGAAATGCTACGAAAATGTAAGAGAGTGAAAATGGTAAGTTACACCTTGATGAAAGCGTGTCAATAGCGCGTATGCCCTCCATGAGCGTTCACAACTGCGACGCAACGTTCTCATGGATTGAATGAAGTCATTATTGAACATGGCACCAAGTTCCTGCAAATTCTGTGGAGGGTTCCTTACTTGACGGAATATTCTGCCCAACACATCCCATACATGTTCTATGGGATTAAGGCCTTGATGCCAGCATTCATAGAAAAAATTCTGTGCTAAATTGGCATTATTGAGATCTGGCATTATCGTGTTGGAATGTCAGACCTGGGCCATGAGCTGCCATGAATTGCAAAAGCTCTGGAATGAGCACTTGATCTCTGTATCCTGCAGCAGTTAGGTTTCGTTGAACAACCATCAGTCAGGAACGGGCAGGACCATTAATGGTATCCTAAGCCATAACACTACCGCCCCCAAAACGGCCCACTTCTTCCACAAAACACTGGGCGTTCCGTTCACCGTGTCTCCTCCAGGCTGTAACTCTCTTGAATGCGTCACTAAAAACGACCGTACTCCAGTCAAACTCAGAACTCGTTGTGCCCAGAGAAGCCCGTGTAACTGGGTTAAAATTGGTCCATGATAAGGTCACGTGAATAGGAATGTAAGGAAACATGCTTTATCTTTGATGTACATGTATATAAGTGATAGAAATGGGTAATATATTGGGAGAAATTTAAAGCAATGATCTCATAGAATACCTTGTTGTGAAATCTATAACGCGAGAAAAAGAGGAGTTGGTAATTTGTAAATGAAACCTGTCCGATTTTACTTATAAAATCTAACCTGCTATTATGACATCTTATCCAACAAATATATCTAAACTCCGTTAAGCATGGCACGAGATGAAATCGTTAACGATGTTGTAGAAGACACTCGCGGAACAATATCTGTTGCCTGGGCGGTTAACAAACTTTGCTCGGTGTATTATGTAGAAGAGAGACTTGCGGATCAATATCAGTTGTCTGGACAGTTAACAAATTATTCTCTCCTCAAACGCCTTCCTGTCTAGTCCACAATTGATATTATTGTGTGCAGTGAATTTCCGACATGACCTCAAGAAAACTTGATAACCAGCTTGAAGGAGGGATTTGTGCTGACCATTCTTGCCATGCGTAAATCTGCCAATAGTTTCAGTCAGTGTACCTCATACTCTTTATTCTTAGATTACCAAACAGACGTTATCTTGAAAACTGTTCAATGACATCAAAGGGTATATGTCGTTGTACAACCATAAACAGACTCTACTTTAAGCATATTTATTTCGGCTGTTAAATTTAAAATAGAAATGTTTTCGCAATAGATTTATTTCGTTGCGTTTGATTTGAAATGAATCGTAATCTCATTTTATATCAGTCTCCAATTAGTTAGGATAATTGAACACAAGGAACCTATCAACATACGGCGATTTGAGCAATAGATAACCTATCTGCATACAATACATCCATGTCCCACTGGAACAAATTGATGTCTGAATTGTGATCAACCAAACCAGGGTAAGCTGTCTGAGCAACAGACAAACATTGGGAGACCAACACTATACCAATTGTCCTGTTGTTCAACAAAACACATTTAGATATACAACCTGCTCCGTGACAATCACATCAAGTGACTTGAACTAAAATTATGAACAATACACGTCAGGGGAACTATGGAAAAAGTATAATAATGAAGTATTATAACAATTTAAAGCTGAACTATGGACTCTATATTACATTTCTATACTTTTTTGAGTATCGATTATTATTTTCAACAGCTACCTAAACTTTTTCATTTCGGAATATTAGTAACAACTTAGAAATCAATGTTAGCAATCGATGGTAAATCGACTTCAAATGCTTTTTTAAATATTAGCAATGGAACAGAAAAGATGAAAACAAACATAGTTTTCATCCTGACAACAAATTATTACAGTTGAAATGTTTATAGCAGCGGACTTGCTCTGTAAAAAGTTCCCAATACAGAAAGATGCAAAGCCTTCTGACCTCGGGAACTTTGTCAGTCATTTAATGGATCAAGCCAACCAGTCGGGGGGTCTTCTGCTTTATGAGATACATTTAAAGGCAAGTTGAAAGAAATTCACTGGGTGAGATTGAGTCAAATGCATTTTGTTCTCGCAATCGCCAACAGGAGGAACTCCTCTTACACCACCTATAGCCTTTCTTTATTCAATGAAATAATCCCACGGTTGAGTGAAACTAGCACTCAGACGACCGACAAAATAATTATTCAAATATTTAAGAGTAATTGACATAGGCAATGAACGCTTTCAATAAGACTATCTTAAAAGTTGCGAATTCATGTTACCTTGCAATAAAGCCCAACGGTTTGATAGATCATGCAATATCGTGTGCCTTGCAATATCCACAATATTCACATAGCTGTTTTATCCTTGATCATAGTATCGCTGAGCTCAAATCGAAACCTCTAAACAAACAAAGCGCTTGTTACGTTTGACGACAACAGTACATATTATCCCTAGAGGACAAGGGAATTCGATTAGACCAAACAAAGAAACACGCAACATGCGATTATTAAACACGAGATTTCCTTTTTGCTTGTCAACGTTACATGAATTCTGGCCATGTCAACGTGATTTAAACCAGAGTGTCATTACCATTCAAGCCCCAAAAGATAATCCACGAACTTTAGGTCCAATATTAAACTTCATTAGCACGGACCAGGAACATAATTTAATTAAACTCGGCACGCACTATATTGTTTGTTCTTCTGTTTCTTTATTTGTCAACGGTATACCAGGTATCCACAGGAAGCAATTTTATACCAAAGCACTAAGAGTCTCGGGGTTCTCGAGTGTACTAATTGTATATTTATACTGTCAGCGTTACTATACCAAACGGAATTTTACAATGTGTCTAACCGGTTATTATCAGTGTTCTGTCTGAATAAATGGTGAACTCAGACATTATCAGAATTGTGAACTTCAACTTTTAGTACACGCTGACACGCAATGTTTTTTATTTTGTTTCTGTTATGGTAAATTCTACTGAAACTCTTTTCTTTATCGTAGGATGTAAATGTAGGAGTCACATTATTAGAAGGTTGCGGTAAGAGTTATACCCCTTGTTGTTTAATTATCATGATGACCAATCGTATTCTCCAGGGATTTCCTATAGTAGGTGATACTTAGAACTCTCGTTGCCAAGCCATTGTGCTCTAATTTCCGCCAATATTTGGGGCGACGTTTGCCACAGACCTGAAAATAAAAGAAGTGCAAAACAAGATGACCGGAAGTATCTTAGAGTCAGTGTCTCGACGAAGGAAGTAGAATTATCTTTTAGACAGTGTGATGAACAATGGTCAAACAAGCTGGCAGACCCGGAGCGGAGATCGCCACCTTGAGACCTGTGCATTTGAATATTCTACATATACCTTTTATTTCAACATCGTGTCTTCGAGTTGTATTTTATTTTATGTGTCAGTTTATCGGAAATTAAATAAGAACGTTTGGTTGTTAATCCCGGTGACACTAGTAAAACTGTTTATAGGTCTTAAAAGACGTCAATGAGTGAAATCTGACAAGACCGTAGACTGGGATATTGGTAACGTGTCTGAACCGCATCTGTCGGAGTTAGTTACTCTACTCAACCAGCATGAATCTTCGGTATTTAACGTGCTTGGCAAAGAGTTAAATTTTCGATATCAGCTTAAGTTAAAGCCAGAATCTGATCTAAGTAAACTGTCTATCGCAGAACATATTGTCCTCCAATTCAATCAATAATAAATAGTCAAGTTGGGGATAGTTTAAAGCCTGGTATTATTGAGCCAAGTCAGTCCAACACCCATCAATACAAATATACTATTCTTAAGTAAATACTTTAGAGCCAGTTCTTCATCTACTCCACTGCAGACTATTTGGCATAATTATGTGAAAAAGAATTTCACATATGTGGAACAGAATTTCACATATGTGGAAAATAATTCAACATTTGTAGAATAAAGGTAGAGGTGATAAAACAGCTTGTCATATGCACCGTCTTTGGTCGGCTGTGTATAATGTTTAACCCACAAACAATCAACTCCAGTTTAAACCTGTTGAACTCCTCATTTCAACTTTATATATGAAAGACAAGCTCTTCGGAGTGCCAAGATTATCCTGGAAACGAGGCTTTTTTGTCCATTTTGTCATGAATTCAGATATGTTGTAACTGATCTTTGTTTACAATATTCTCAAAGTCCTGTTTAAATCTTGATTGATTGCTAGATTCAGGTAAAATATGTCACAGCTGTCCCTTTCTGAATGGATAGTTGATAATTGAGTAACAATGACCGAAATGTCTCATGAAGCACCTTGATCAAGACGATCGATTACCAGCATAGCAATATTTGGACAAATCCAGCAACTAGATTGACCCATTTCAGCTGGTAACTACTGAATACATTATCCTTTGTATTCACTTCCGGTATGACTATTTAATGACCCAAGGATATCCGGTCGAAAGGTAACTAGGAAAATGATAGAATGTCATGGATCTAATGTGACCGACTACATCTAGGCCTACGTGCGTATCAAATGAATTGCAGTAGTGTTTTACTTTCAAGTGTACGTAAGCTGATCGAAATATTTTGTCAGCCGGCTAATCGATTTGACCGCATGTTAAAAACATGATGTTTGATCCTGTGAGGAGTCTCTGTGAATGCACCAAATACTTCTAACGTATGCAGTCACGTTGTAGTCAGCCTCTACTGTTTTGAACTTACTGTTCGAAGGAGTTTTCTTTCCGGATTTTCACCAATGACTTCGGGTAATTCAAATTGGAAATATCTACATATTTGCTATACTGGACTAAAGTGTTTAGCCAAGATTAGTATCAAACAATCACAGCTTTCAAGCGTCAAAACGGCTTGCTTGATTTAGCAAAAACGTCGCATTGTATTGATCCAATTAAACAATTTAGTCACTATGACATCCACGTCTCACAGCGCATATTAATCACGAGGACCAATTACCCGCTGAGCAATTTATCTGTGTTTTTAGCAATTAAACTAATCCAACTAGTAGATGGACCAATTTCAGCCAGTTTTTTCCTTAGCTAAATTGTTTTTTTGTATTACTTCCGGTATGTCTGTTAAAGGATCCAGTAACATCCGGTCTAAAGGTTTTGTATCAGTAGGAGAAAATAAATGCAGTACTGGGTTTAGAAATAGACAGTGGACGATGTATTTACCTCAGCGAGAACTCAATCATGCAGCAGAAATTTAAAGAAAGACTTGGCCTTTTTCCACTACTGTTCATTGTGAGTCGGTTGATGAATGAGTTAACATACACATTACCACATCGATATCTACTTCTGAGTGCATTATAGCCTTCTAAATGCATTTTTAAAGCAGACAGGAGATGAATCTGCTTACCTGCTTATCTGTCTGGATGTATATCCAAATTTGGGCATGTTCGAAAGAATGTGTTTTTACCTTTCGATATTTAAATGCAGGTGGCCTCGGATAGAATATTACGTTAACATTTGTCCCCACTAAAGCTACGGTGCCGCCAATTTTGGTCCAAACTATACACCCCTCCCGCGTCTACACCTCTCATTCGTCATCACGTAACGCATGAAACGTAATGCTAAAAATAGCAAAATTACGAAACATATATCACATATTAGGAATAATTTGAATGAATATCACTGGAAAATTCACAATTATATCGAGAAATGCATCATGAAAACACCGTTAATATAATATATACTCAGTCAAAAAAGAAACTTCACATTCATAAATTTCTAAATATTTTCTTGAAACTTAATACAGGATATTTTATTATTATTAGAACTAAATGCGTTGTCAAAGACATCATGACACACATCAACTCCGATGTGCACAAGCATGCAGTTCGTGCGAGCATACATGTATTTGGGTTTAAGACTTTTCGGGAGTAATAAGCTAATGTCACATATATAGTGTATCCCTAATCGACCAATACATTGCCTATTATTGTCACCAAGCCTGGTGTCTTTGGCTGTAACGTCTGTGGTCTCATCGTTCTATACGAGTGACTCTTAAAATAAAGAATAAGGACAATTCTTGACAGGTTGGTAGTGTGTGCAATGCATTTTCACTTTCCTGCTAATCCTTGCAGGGCCTGTGATTTATTATTACACCTAATTGGTCGAAAATGTGTGAAACATGTCTGCAGAGTAAATGATTATCAAACCAGATGACGGGTTGGAATAAGAGAAAGGTCCATCTAAAAACTCCGGCAATCTTTTGATGACCACTACAATAGTTTTTATGGTACTTTTCCTTTCATTTGCCTTATAACAGTCTCGCCATTCCCCTTTAAGCAGAGGGCCCGCCGTCCTGGCTTGATGGTTACCGAGTTCGCTTTCTATATCCTACTTCGATGTATCGTTCACGGGATCGAGTCGGTCTGTCGACCATCAGGTATATGAGTGAGTCACAAGATATGGCTCGGGCAATCTCGGGATGGTTTGTATGTGGTTTTCTTCCTGTTTTCCACGTAAACAGGACAAGGGACAGTATGAAGAAGACAATCCGTCGTCATATAAGTTAAATACCCCAGAGTACTACCAATCAAACAAAAAAACCTTTAAGCTCACACTGATATTAAGTATGCCCAACAAAGTCTTATTGATAAGAAAAGTTGAGATCAAAATCATATTTCCCAACATTTTATGAAACGTGAAACTGATTCTCGCTCAAACCGTAAATGAAATTATCGATTTCCCGCAAGCTGTTGTGTACTTCACTCTCCAATTTTCTCCTTAAAAATATCCAAAAATGATTTCCTTTTAGTGAACCTTGTCAAAATATTACCCTGATTAAAATGTTGAATATATTTTGACTGACTTCTGTCAAAACGCTACCTCATGGGGTCGATAATAGAATATACTTGTTTCTAGTCCTTAATAAAGACAACCCATTTAGCACAAATGATCCCAGTTCTAAATGGTTTTGGGGCCTAGCATTCAAACTTCATCTAACATGCAATAAACTTTTCATAACGTGATAGACAAAACTGTGACAAACGGCCAAAATCCGAGGATTGATTGATTGATTGATTGGTGTTTAACGCCACAGTCAGTAGTATTTCAGCTACGCTGTGTTGTGAACATAATAGTTATTTGACCTAACGTTGTACATTTAAAAAACAAATTTCTATCAGACTGCACACTTGGCAGCTAACATAAAAAGAGAAACATATTTTTTGTGTGTGTGTGTTTTTTTTAAATTATTTATTTATTTTTTTTTTTTTATATTGTTTTACTTTTTTTTGTTTTTTGATAAAATATGTCGGTAGAAATAGGTTGAGATATAACTATTTACAATAAATAATTTATAACGTCAATGTCGAGTTTTTCGTTTTGCCACCAGCACTATGTGTTCTATTGGCTTTTAACCGAGGGTGTTTGTCATGTTGCCGTCCTCGAGATGGGGGAGGTGGGCGAGCTGTAGAGGGAGGAGGCTTAATGTCTACCTCTATCCCTTTCAAGGGATCAAAGTGGTTTTCCGGCTTTGCTTGTAGATGGTTTTGGAGAGAGGGGTTAAACCCTCTCGACGTCAATTACATTGATTGGCTGTTCAAAAAGAAACTCTTGAACAGCGTCCCGTGTGGCCTTGGAAGGGCGAGCCTTTGGGCCAGATGGTTTTTTAGCTTTTGTTTCATTGTCAGATTTATTTTGTTTGTTTAACTTTTTTGTAACAGTTTGCGTTGATATAGGCCTAGCGGTTTTTGTTTGTGTTGAGTTCACGTTAACATTAGAGTGGCATTCATGGTTGATAACAGAAGGGTTTTTTACCACCAATTGGCCACATAAGGGAGGTCTATGTAGCAACAGACACAGAAACTTTATTCGTGGCGTTGGCGTAGGAATGGGATGACCCTTGAGACCGACACAAGGCGGCGTGCTTCAATATAACTAACGTTCTTTTCAGACTTGATTACCTGGATTTGCTTTTCTCTTTTGAAATGACTACAGTCTTTGGAGGAGGCCACGTCTCATTGCAGCTACTACATTTTATTGTTTTGATGCAGTCAAAGCCCTCATGGCCATCTTCAGAGCAACGAAAGCAAACCAATCCACCTCTACACTGGGTCCAAATTTCTGACACTGGAAGCACCTTGTTGGGTTGGGGATGAAGGTATCTACCCTCATCCTGTAAGGACCAATGTAGATGTG
>JARFOD010111301.1:0-15420 GCA_031763545.1 Mopalia muscosa
ACAAAATAACGAAAATACTGTTAATCTTCACTTTCTAAAAGGCACACAAATTATTCAAACTTCCATATTATTTAAATCTGATTGAACACTTGTCAGAATAATGCATAGTTGTGTCATCAGCAAACATGTAGACTGAAGAGTTATCAACGCTGTCTGGCAAATCGTTGACGAAGATCAAAAATAGCAAGGGTCCTAAAATTGAACCCTGTGGTATACCAATATTAACATATTTTCTATCCGTCACATTAGAGTCTAAAAGTACACTCTGACTACGATTTGTTAAATAAGAGTCAAACCAAGTCAGTAAATCACCATTTACACCACAAGTCTTTAACTTACTTAACAGAATTTTGTGTCTACTGTGTCAAAAGCTTTCCGAAGATCAACGAAAACAGCCACAGTGGTCTTGCCTTTGTTAAGATTCCAGAGAAAATCATCATACAATTTTGTTAACGGGTGACCGTTGAATAAAATCTCCGAAAACCAGATTGACACGGAGAAAACCAATCTTTCGTCCACAAGAAATCATAGACGGCATTGTAAACAGCACGTTCGACAATTTTATTTACCACATTTAATATGGATATAGGACGATAGTTATTTAAGTCAGTGCGGTCACCTGCTTTATGTAGTGACTTTTAGCAAGTTTCCAGTCATCAGGCACTATGCCAGTTTGTAAAGAGAAATTAACAACATATGTATAAGTGAAGGTAAAATAGATAAAATTCCAGCCTTCAATAATCTAACGGAAATACCGTCTAGACCAGTGGCTTTAGCATCTGACATAGATTGGATCTTTTTTTCTATGAAAAAGCAACACAGTGCTCGAATCTCTAGAGTAATCTGTTAGTGGATTTGTGTACACAGGCGTCCTACGGTAGTATCCGGATTCGGTACTGGGTGGATCCACACTGAGATGCGTATCTACGAAACTTTGACCAATACTGGAGAAAAAGTTGTTAAATTGGTTCGCAATCCCGACATCGTCATGAATAGTCGTGTCTCCTATCACTAACTTACGGGTCACATTTGACGATTTACCCGGCAATAAGGTTTTAATTGACTTCCATAAGTTTTTCGGATCTGATCGGTTTTCTTCAATATGGCTGCGAAAGTACTCCGACCTAGTTCGTCTGGTTAGGCCAACAACAAAGTTCCTTTGCTTCTTGTATTTGATCCACCAGGACTGGTCCTTAGTGGATTTAAATTTACGCAAGAAATAGTCTCGGGTGTGAATAGCATTCAGCACTTCATCGTTGATCCATGGAATAGACGATTGCCTAACTCGGCGATGTTTGATTGGAGCATGTTTATTTACCACATTGAAGAATAGGTCTTTCCATGACGTCCACGTGTCGTTCGGATCAGTAAATGTTTCAACAACTGACCAAGGAGATGTAGATAAATCGACTAAAAAGTCTGACTGAGAAATTTTTTTGTAACAACGATATGTCACTGTAGAATGGCGATTATCGGTAATAATACCCCCCCTTAATTTCCTAACAGCGTACGTAAGGAAGTGATCAGCTATCCCCACCGGAGCCACTCCTGAACATACTATGTTAGATGGCTCATTGACGTAAATGTGGTCAATTAAAGTTTCCGTATGTTCAGTGATCCTAGTCGGTAGGTCAATAAGCTGATGGTATTGATAATCTTGCATGCACCGTACAAATTCATCGACATCTGCATCTGCATTTTTTAATATGTTATAATTAAAATCACCAACTATTATAGATTCAGCTCCCGTTGGAATGGCATCGAGAAATTCTGAAAATATCTTAACGAATGACGAAGAATTGTCAGGTGGTTTATAGACACAAGACAATATGATTGGTGATGAATCTTTCAATTCAATCTCTATACTAACACTCTCAATAGTGTCAAATGCTGTGTCGGTATGTCTGTTGTATGACAGACCATCGGATATATACAGCAATACGCCCCCTCCCCTCCGACCGTCACCCCGATCACGCCTTTCAATTGAATAGTGGTCTATTTTGAGATCATGATCAGAGTGTTGAATGTCCGAGAGCCAAGTTTCGCTAATAGCTAACACGTCAAACTTGTGATGTAACAGTAGAATTTTCACCTGGTCAAGCTTGTGATACAGGCTTCTTACGTTTAGCTGTGCAATACTAAGACCCTTAGGAAGCGTCGGTATATTAAATAAAGGGCTTGTATTACTACCCAGATTTAGGCTATTGTTGGGTGAGACGTGAATGTCCGTTTTGACGTGTGGCATGGAAAAAAATGAGCTATTGAAGTCGAAAGGCACACACTTATTACATCACCAGTTTTCATTCCCTCTCCATATGTCAGCTAACACAGATATGTCTATATCTACACACTTTACATGAAATGTGCGAGAGCACTTATGACAATAAATACCATAATGAGACACATCCACCAAGTCACTGCATTCAGCACAAATTACTGGAGGCCCAGGACAGAGTTCCACGTCTCCACTCAGTAGTAGCGACATTGCAGCCAGGTAGACAATGGTTGATCGATACTTATTATTTCTTGAAGAGGATGTTGTTGTTGTTGTTCGGACATACCTTGCAGACTTCAAGTGAATATCTTTAGTGATCACACTGTGGATCGCAAGAATACCAGAATAGGGAACATTTCTAGAGCAGTTGTTGGCGATGAGGTCATTCGGCAGAATAGTAGTGGTACCAGATGAACATTGAGGGTATACTTGACGTAAAATAGAAAAAAGATAGAGACACACATACACACCACCAACACCGGCAGCCATGTTTTTTCATAATTACAACACTTAAGCCTTGTTAATTGAGTCAATTTCAGAAATAATTTAGTTTTTAAAATAGTTCGACTGGAAAGAAATTTTGATACACTGACGTACTAATTGTTTTTGTAGGATAAGCCGAGTAGGCTTCTGTCCCAAAATATCAACAGCAACATAAATACACATCAATAGGTTAGAGATAAATTGACTGATCTGCTAGTCGACTTAAGGATGGTAGGCCCCTTCGCGGTCAAAATTTGTTAATACGAAAATTCACATTATTAGCCTGTATTTAGTGAAACAATTATACAAAAATTCCAAAAAGAAGCCCTTTAATTTTAAGTTTGAAAATTGTGATTCAGTGCATTGTCAGTGTACTGCCGGATGGTTTCTGCCCGAATTCTAGCATTTCATTTTTTGTCGTTAGGCAATTTTTCAAGGCTGTTTTCTCGAAACTTGTTTGTAGTCAAAATTTATCATCGAAGTTAACGATCTTCAAATTCAAATTTTGTTATCGTGTCTGCTCACATTTTGTAAACACATTGGTCTTGTACTAAACTACCTTCCTATTTAAAATGGTGTCGTTCAAATTCAAATTTCTTGTTTCCATGGCTAGATAATAATACATAATAATAATAGTATACCAGATGACGTAAACACATTTAAAACCATACCGCTTATAGCAGGGTGTTCACATTTTGTAAACACATTGGTCTTGCACTAAACTACATTCCTATTAAAAATGGAGCCATTCGAATCAATTTTCTGGTTTCCATGGCAACATAATTATACATAATAATATTGTTATGTACACCAGACATGTGAACATGGTTAAAACCACACCGCTTAATGCAGAGTTTTACCATTTTGGAAACACATTGTTTTTACACTCAACTTCATTCCTACTAGTATATCTAAAATTGGGTCATTCCAATGAAATTGATGGTTTCCATGGCAACATAATGATAATTATAGTGTTACAGATTAGTGCACACAGTCAAAGCCATACTACTTAACACAGGTTTTTAAAGTTTTAGAAAACACATTGTTTTTACACTCAACTTCATTCCTACTAAACATATCTAAAATTGGGTCATTCCAATACAATTTATGGTTTCCATGGCAACATAATGAAAATTATAGTGTTACAGATTAGCAAGTACAGTAAAAGCCATACCACTTAACACAGGTTTTTAAAGTTTTAGAAACACATTGGTGTTACACTAAACTACATTCCTATTTAAAATGGGGTCACTCAAATCAAATTTCTGGTTGGTTAACCATATGATTTAACTATTTCCATAATTAAAGCAGTGGATTAAGTAACTGCTTTAGCTTGTTTCTCCTCAACTCCAACATGTCTAGAGTACTTCGGATGGGATTAAGTGAGTCACACTCACCTCTTGTTTAAATGGTATTTTTTATTATAATTTTTTAAATTGGCATATTGTCACAATGATACTATAGCACAATAACATAGGCAGTACTGTCACACTATTAGCATTAAGCATTAAGTGCTCATTGATGTTTTCAAAAATGTCACATTAATATGAGCACTACTGCCATATTTATACCCAAACTACTGTTACATCAGTATAAACACTAATAGAACTTCAATATTAACCCCACTTTCACATAAATATCAACGCTATCGTTAAATAACTACTACAACTCTTGTCTAAATATTAACAGTATTGTCAGATTAGTACAAAGTATATTGTGCCATTAACAGCAACACTATTTTCACATTTACATTAAAACTTCTAACTAATACAGCGATTTATCCTAACTCTAAGTTACCAATCCAATGT
Organism: Mopalia muscosa; assembly: GCA_031763545.1. Taxonomy (NCBI): domain Eukaryota; kingdom Metazoa; phylum Mollusca; class Polyplacophora; order Chitonida; family Mopaliidae; genus Mopalia; species Mopalia muscosa. The sequence goes on from JARFOD010111301.1 coordinate 4,567, forward strand.
TTCGATTCTCAATCGAGATATCGCCCCTAAGTAACCCACCTACCCGTGGGCACGTGATTCAGACGTCAGAGGTAATGAAAGTATTACAATATTTACTCGGGAGGGACAAGGGTAGTCACCTTATCTCCCGTACTAGGATGTTTTGAATTGAAACTCAAATTTCCACCGCCCCATGAGGGAGCGGGTGGGCCATGGCCCTGCAGAATACTCCTTCGGCTTCCTTGGTCGATCGTAAGAGGTGAGAAAAGAGTTTGCTTTCTGTTGCCCTGGTGTTCTCAGAGCTAAACGGAAGCAGATTTGTTTGTGATGTTCTGTATTTGTGTCCGTCGTCATATAAGTGAAATACCCTTGAGTACGACGTTAAACACCAATCAAACAAACAAACAAATTTCCACCTAAAGATATTATACGAGATTCGGCGAGAGTTTTAGAGAGTGGGACTTTCAGTGTATCCCAGTTACGTGTATAAGACATAAATGTACGAATGCATGCACATACAAGTTACGTGAAAAACAAAAAGGTTTATTTTCCACGATATTAAGTCAAAAAGTACATTCAGTCCGGTAAACATACATTTACATGTATGTCACAGTAAGTATATATATATGATATTTTCACATTAATAAGCCCCAAAAAGCTTTGCAAGACTTAGGTTTAGTAACAATTCTCTGTTTATAGTATTTACGAAAAGAATCATCCTTATCTACATGTTATAAATAAAATTGTACTTAAGGACACTCAGTTTGTGTGCTGCAGAACAAGCAGCAGTTGTAATACTACGAGGAGCAAACAATGCCATGTCTATCCGGACTTAGTCATGAGATATTTCACCCATGTATAAATTGTTATTGAAATGGGCTGTATTACAGTCTCTTTGACGCAGAGATTTTATGGGCTTAAAGTACTCTTTTATGAGGATAATAGTACATTTATGACGCTGGCACTTCAAGCTCTTCCTGATGTCTACCAGACTTAGATGTTTTCAAAATGTTTCAAAAAGAATATCTAGGATTTAACTCTCCCTCTGTGGCAATGCTAAATGTTATTGAAAGTTTATCTGCCGCATAATAATTATTGTTTCTTGTTTTGTGTACAACACTGAGTGTTTTGCTCAATACACCATAGCCATATCTGACGGGTGATGTTATTTAAAGCGATTCTGCCGGCTGAAATAACCCCTATATCCCTTGAAAAGTTACCATTAAATATTCTTAAATATGACATTGACATTGTTTTTTCATTTTATAAAATAACCTGAAGGCGTAGCCAGCCCTGTCCATGACGTCAGGCTTATAACACTCTTGTGTGTTACTGGTTAATAACATGTGTGAACTGTCAAAGGTTTAGAAAACAGTCGACTCTACAGGTCTCGTGACGTAGGCACCTATTTTGAAAAGAAAGATATTTGATTGGTCAATATTTGTGGAGCTCTCCTGTTTATTGATAAAAGTACCTATACTCTGGCCGCGTTGATAAATTTGACTGTACCTTGAGCATTATCTATTTTTAAAGATTCAAGTGTAAAATGTATATAGCTGGAGGAGAAAATAAGACAGAGTAATTAAACACAAGAAATGACACAGCCCCGAGTGCCGCTTTAAATATGCAATCCTACTTTGGCAAGCCGTTTTATCACTACTACCTTTATTCCACATATGTCGAGTAAGCTTTGCTTTTATTTTGCTTATGTACAATTCTTTTCCACATATATCAAATTATTATTTGCTTAAGTTGAAAAGATTTTCACTTATGTGAAATTGTATGTGTAAATGTTCATATAAAAAAGACTAAAGTACTTATTATCGGTCGGCAACGCCCAAGAGATGTATATTTGTTTTACAAACAACGTAGTTTAGAAATTGTAAGAGAAAATATCTAGGCGTTATGTTTTGCCAAATTGGTCGATTCATAAAAACAATAAAACATAACAGCAAGCAAGCGAAAACACCATTTCACTGTTTTCTAAAAAATGTCCGAAACAAGCACTTAACAATAGACTGTATATTTTAACTGTTTTACCAAACAGTATTGCCAATCTTAATGTATGAATACGAAGTATAGGGATTCCAGAAGTACCGTATTTTGGATTCGTTTCATTGTAAACTAAGGTTGGTCAGCCTTTAATCAGTGATATACTCGCTATTAATAGTATTGCAGATTGACATATTCATAATAATTCTAAAATCAAGCTATATTCAGTCTTTGGGACTTTTTAGCTGTTTTTCGCGCAACATTGGTACTGGGATTTTTCACTGCATCTCGCGCAACATTGGTGCTGGGTCTTTTCACTGAATCTCGCGCAACATTGGTACTGGGTTTTTCACTGTTTTTCGCGCAACAAGTACTGATACTTTTTAAAGACTGACCAAACCAATAGTGACATTCCACAGTTATATCTTATGTGTAAATGGTTGCTTGGCAACACTTTTTCTGCAGTATTAACCTCTGACGGAGGTCCGAGATCATCTGAGACTTATACAAGAGTTTCCTACCCTTTTATACTGTTACCTCATTAATATTCTCGAGGTACCAAAACGGTACTTCATACGCTGAAACCTTGTACAGAGTTCCAAAGCTAATGAATATTAATGAGCTGACCAAATTAACAAAATACTGAAAAATGACTTTGTACATACATCCGATTTGGAAAGGTTAACTCCAAACTATTAAACTTTTGTCAAAAAAAAGATATTCCGCAAAAAGCACATGGCTGACTCTCTAAGTTTATTCCAATATGTTTTCATATCTAATATCCGGAGGCGTTACCATCCGATAGCATGTGACAGTTTTGGTGAGCCCACTGTCAGTCAAATCAGCGTTGACAGGTGCAACAACACGTCGAGAAATATCGGTCCAAACTGGACAATTAAATTTACATGGTGATAATTTCGTTGTCAAGGAAAAATGTGAATCAGAAAACTACTTTTTGTAAAGTCCCAAAGAGATTAATGCGTTTAATCAACAATAGTAGATTTCGATAAAATCTCCGATGTTTTAACATTACGAAAGCTTGACAGAAAGTGATTTCACAAAATATAAAGCGATATAGGAAAAAATAGGTAGTCGCACGTTTTTAAACTTGGTTATTACTCATTTAAATATGTTTTAATCGAACCGATGTCATACGAAAATAAATACAGTTGATTAAAAATAGTACAACTTAGTTTTAAAGTACACAGGGGTCTATGAAAATGCATAAATTAATATAAACTTAGAATATAATTGTCAAGAGTCAAATATTCCCATAAAACATTAATTCAAGTATTTGTTCATACACCTCTAACTGTCAATGTTCCTTTCTTATTTTAAAAACTGAATGTAGTGTCATTAATTCATACTAAGGTACATAAAAATATGTGTCATTCACACAACAAACACAAATGGAATATTGTCACTGGCGATTTCGCCACACTATTAAACAAATGTAGTTTCCCTAATGTATTCTTCGCTAGAAAATGCTTTGCGAAATGCAGAGGATGGATGTCCTTCCTATCAGATTGTACTCTTTGGGCAAATTCATGCTGCTAAAATAATTTAACATATGTAGAATAAAGATATAGAAGAGATAAAACGGCTTGCCATATCCTACCGCCTATTTTATTCAGGTGTTTTAAAACAACTTCATTGTGAAGGAAAACTCTGATATGTGCATCTTTTACATTTTCCCACTAACTTGAACATCCATAAAACAAGCTTTAAGTTCAAGTTCATTTAGCAGTATTTTCTGCAACAGACTATAATCCACCAGCCTGTAGACTATTTTCTACCATAAGTAGAGTGGTCACTGTAAAGTATAATACTAGGCTTGTCTCTGGTTATCATTCATTAAAGAGGATCACAAGGCCCAGTTGAGTCATCAAATCATGTGCTGATTAGTTTTCCTGCACTCTGGTTGGTCAACCAATTTTGAACTATCCAATGATGGATCAGTGAAGTCTGCTGTACACAGGATTTGATGACTCAACTGGGCCTTGTGATCCTCTTTAATGAACTATAACCAGAGTTACGATAAGATTATGAAAATGGAAATTAATGTAGTGTATTACACATAAAAGTTGTACTTATTTATAGAATATGTTTTTTGGGTGGTCTTCCCCCTTTAAACACAGGTAAATGAAGCCTGCGGTAGATTACATATCTGAGGAGTTCTCTCCCTCCGTAAGCTAAAATTATTTCCCCATTAAAATTACCTTAAACTCGCAAACCACAATCTTTCTCGGTTTCTAATTTATCGTAAAACAGGGCTGCACATTCAAACCCACTTTCAAAGGCTATAAATTTTCCAATCAATTATTCTCATAAACGGATCGAGTTTGCTGTTTGATATACAATCTGATAATACCATTACTAATTGATCAGCCTTACGCATAGTGAGTCTTATAATCATGTCAACAGAATCAACAAAAGTTAGAACATTCACTGCTAGCCTCACCGAACATATCATTGTTCAGTGTGGACGTTGTATCTTCATACATGTCATGCTTTCCCACAGAAAGATTTGTTTGTTTGTTTGATTGGCGTTTAACGTCGTACTCAAGGATATTTCACTTATATGACGACGGACAAAAATATAGAACGTCACAAAAAATTCTGCCTCCCGTTACCCTTTAGCTCTGCGAACACCAGGGCAACAGAAAGCAACCTCTTTCCTCGCCTCTTACGATCGACCGAGGAAGCCGAAGGAGTATTCTGCAGAGCCATGGCCCACCCGCTCCTTCACGGGCCCCCAATAAGTGGAACAATGCCCCCTCGACACCTCTGAGAGCCATACATGCATAAACTGGACAAATACAAAATAGAAAATAAAATCTCCACAAACACATCGACTTAGCGTAGCCCCATAGCTCTGAGAACACCAGGGCAACCATGCAGCTCCCTTCTAACCGCTCGGTGTAAGTTGGATGCCTTTGAACTTACACTAGGCCTGCAAATTGAACACACTATTTGTATATTTTAGGCTATCCTTTAAGTAGTGCTTTCGTTCTACCAGGTGGCTTGGCGGTCTAGGTGGCCGGCATTTACTGTTTGCAATGCGGTGCGTAACTCCGGGGCTTAAATTATTATCGCTCCAACGACGTTTACGCTTTCTGAATGTCGTACTATGTTAACAACATAGAACGTAGAAACAATGATGGACCCTTGTTTTATAAATCTAACGCTAAACTTTGAACATTCTACCATTGTACAATGTGAGCAAGCACAGAATACAGATTGTGAATTACCGATCTCTGAAACAAATGTCTGAACTTTTTACTTTGTTTGAGGCACCATGCCGTACTTCACTTACTCACTTATTTCACTTACAGAGCGGTGTTCCATCCCAATGGGCGATGGAAACTGCCGCCAACCGCAATGGCAGCAATCAATAAGAGGACAGGTTAAAACATAATACATCACATCAAAACAGAGACATCAGAAAACCCATCGGCTTCATGTTGTCCCATAGCTCTGACACCAGGGCAATAGGAAGTTATATCCTACCCTACGCCAGATGTTTGTGTTGTTGAAAACATGTTTCTCGTGAACACCTAATGATTGTTGTTCCTAGTAAATTGATGAGGTACAAGACATAAAACAAATATTACAAAGAGATCCATAAATGTTAGAGAAATGACATTTTACTGTGTTACAATGAGTTGTCCAACAAGCGTTATATGGAGGACCGTTAGCGCCTCTTTAGCTAAATACTACCAAGACGAATTCCAAACCTTTTGTCTGGTGCATATAACTTCAGTAGTTTTATGACTATGCAGCCTGACAAACAAATGCGCTATTTTATTATTATTTTTTTTTGTTACACGTTTTGGCCGTTGTCGTGCAGGTAAAAATTAGCAAACGAATGCTCATGGTCCGACGACGAAAAGTTCAATCTCAGAAGTGCACATTACGCGCTTGTTTATGGGTTAACTGATAGAAGATGGGAAGATAATAGGGGTTTGGTTCCTGTGTCACACAAAACAGGTATTGTCTGAGAAATATGATCCTCCGGGACCGGCTAGCATATGGCAGATAAAAATGATTTGCTGAAATTTACCCTATGCCCTTCTCATCTTGAATAAGACAGAAAGAGGGCAGGCCACATCCGCAGTCATATGGAATTCAGAAAGGTGCATGTCATGATTTGACTGGCTATGTCCATAAGAATGGCTGGTTTGTTTTATCACTGTGTTTGTTTGTGTGAGTGGGGTTTAACGTCGTACTCAAGGGTATTTCACTTATTTGATTACGGATTGTCCACTTCACATTGCACCTAGCCTTATTAAGGTGGAATACCGGGAAGAAACCACGTAAAATGCACCCCACGATTGACTGAGCCACAACATATACCTGATGGTCGACAGGCGGTGTTTTATCAGAGTTCAACCTATTATTGGTGACACCATGCAAACACAGATGCATTGGCGTTTAATACCATGCTCAATAATATTTTTGTTGATGGTGGGGTCTACTGAAATGAATCGCGCCCCTTTAACACAGACGAGAAGCATTTTGCTCTGTTGTGGCGAAAACCCTCTTCCCTCAGACAGTATTGCCCCGTGAGGGAGTGGGTGGGCCATGGCCCTGCAGAATACTCCCTCGGCTTCCTCAGTCGATCGTAAGAGGCGAGAAAAGAGGTTGCTTTCTGTTGCCCTGGTGTTCGCACAGCTAATTGGTAACAGGAAGCACATTTTTGTTTGTTATGTTCTGTATTTGTGCCCGTCGTCATATAAGTGAAATACCCCTAAGTACGACGTTAAACACCAATCAAACAAACAAAACAAACAAACAGACAGTAATAAAAGGCTTGGAGCCGCCTTCCATAACCGGAAATGGAGTGTTAGGATATTGCGCATAACTGTGACTATCAGAAGGCTTGCTGAGATGTTCAGGTTTGATATAAACAAAGTGTAGCTATTACGAACGAGGGTAAACTTTGCGATATTCACGTCTCTGCGGTACAATCACTACGCTCATCCCTGGTAGATGTATACTTTTAATCAAACTCGTACATTTTGTTTGCCCGAAACCTATTTACCAGCTTATACACACTATTTCCAACATTTAAACACACCTGACCATTTTGTTTTGGGTGAAGTATGCACACGTATAGTGGTCACTCCGTCATGTTTTACATGACGCGAATTTCAGTGCATCTTACATGACGGATAGGCCCTTTTAGTTTGGGCGTACATTATACTGTAAACCACAAACAGATGGACAATGGGAAATGTTAACACAACGCTAAAATGTATATCAGATGATTTGAAGACAAAAAAAATCATGTCATAATTGCGTTGATCGTTTGGCGTTCGAGATGATGTTCAGAGCACATTCGAGGACTTCCGAGTGACGGTGTGGTGGCTGACAACCGTCTGTGGAAATCACATTGCGTGCCTTGCCAGCAATTGGAGATTCCCACCAAGAATTTTAATCACAACATAACAACATCATATCAGTCGTTAGAATGTTAGCCCTGTCAAACAAACCGTAAAGGTTCGATCTTCAATGGGGATATGCAAAGTTTCTTCTCCTAAATTTTTAGCAGAAGGTAAAGAGGATGCTTCCTGATGCCCTGTTGAAAGTTTCAGAGCTAACTGGCAACATAACGACGATCTGTTTGTGATGCCTTTGTATTCGTACTATGTATTTGTCTTGTATGTTCTTTATTTGTTGCCAGTGGTGTCGAGGGTGGCTGTCTTTACGTTCACCTATTGGGCCGGTACACCGTCGTATAAGCGACAGAAGATTAAGTACGACGTTAAACCCCATCAGACCAGCAAACAATCTAAATCTTGAAATCTATACGCGATATATTTAAAACATAAATGTGCACTCATAACACACAGTTCATAATGTCTAATGGTCGTTCTAAGTACACAGTGTACATAGAAATGTGTGCATGACTGAATACATTTGAAACAACTTATGTTGGATCTGTGTGCCAGGGAACATAGATGGGGTACTCGATTCGACGCACCTGGGTACCCATCTTCGCTGGCTGTCGTTCGCTGGAATGTCCCACTCTGTCACAGCAAACATAGAGAAGGGACGAGCGCCTGACAATCACACGCCGAGGAGTAATATTTAAACCTTTACTTGCTCAGAATATACATTACTTATAGCTATCATGTTTCAAACTTCGTCAAGAAATTCCCCCGAATCAGCCCTTCAAACAAAAAGTACCCCAGTTAAAAAATTAAAACATAAAAGTGTTTGTATTAGTACTTCTTTCAAGTAGCTTGAATAAATATGAGAAGCACAACTTTTGTATGCATTAAGGGCGTATTTCTTTTAGTACTCTACATGTGTTACATAGAAAAGCGTGTCGTCACTTTAAGCATGTTACGAACTTTAACACATACACGTTTTAGCTCTTTTTTGTGTTTAATTGGTAATTTTAAATTTAAAATATTAAATTGCCAATAAAAATCGCCCAACATTGGGGGATGGGGGGGGGAGGGTGCGTGTGGTTGGAGGGAGCTTCATGTTGCCCTGGTGCTCTCAGAGCTATAGGGGAACAGGAAGCGTTCTGTTTGTGGTGTCTGCATAGCATCCTGTTGTTGTCGTCCTGCATTTGTCCCGTCCTGTCTTTGTTTGTTGCCAGTGGTGTCGAGGGTGGTTTCCTTGTCATCAACGATATTGACAATAAACAAATGAAAAGACAAAAGACAAGAAGAGTTATTTTGGCTTTTGAGACCATACACAATCTATATACTTCGAACCAGATATGATCTAAAATATATACTGTAAAGCATAACTTTGTCAACTCGATTTAATATCAACAAATATGAAGCCGCTCTGTATTATTCCACAAGAGTTGGGTCTTGTTCTTTCTCCAATGAAAGTTCTTCATCTAAACTTAACAAGAATATATATATAAGACTCACACAGCCTAATTAGAAATCTAATGAGATACACAGACTTCCGTTTGCATCGATCAATTCAACAAGTACACAGGCAGTACATTTGCTATTCACATTGTTAGGTTATATTAAACGGGGAATAGGAAAATGGATCATTTCCTTTAAAGGTATTTGCGCATGACATACAAACGGTTGTAGGGATTACAGCTCATGCTAGGCGATATTATGTTTTGTACTATATAAGATTAAAGTGTGCAAATTGCATATATATACTTAAAAATGTAGAGATCTTAAAACATATCCTAAGTATTTCGGGTTGATATTGATCAACATTTCGTGTTGTTGTTGAACATTCATTGAACAATTGTCATAACATAACTCGATATTTTCTTCATTTACATTAGCAGCTATTGTATGCGTACAGAGCCGCGCTGGTTTATTAATTATTACGCTGTAGGCAGTTTACATATTGCATTGTTTCCTACCCAACATTGCCGCTTGTCTGGTGATGCAATGGTCAGGCACTTAACGACATTGCTAATTTACCGGGTTTTAATGAAGAGCTGAAGCGAGGTGTCAGAAACACCGCGTCAGGTAGCGGGTAGAATGCAGGGCGGGGAACTGTCGACTAGCTTAATAGCTGTTAAAAATTTGTACAGCGATGCAATTTACAGTTGTCAAATTTCTTTAGACTTGCTGCGAAAGCTTCCCTCCTTTGAACAGGTGTTTGGCTTTGTGTGTACCGGTATGCGGCCCGAACCCGCCCGGATGCCAAGATAACGTGGACAGAAGCTGTTTCAGAAGGGAGACGGATAAAACACCCCCACCCACGGGCCAGCCTCCCTCTCAGACCTATTGTTCATCCTCAGCGTCTCTTGATGACACTACTGACACGACAATTGTCCATTAATAAACTGTTTGCAAAGTTTGTTGGTGGTTGGGGTGGAGATGCACTGCAATGTCTGCACCAATACGAGCACTTGTTTTTTTTAAATTTCAACATTATCACTGCTGTTCAGGATGCCAGGGTCAGGAATAGGAGGGGTGCCTTTCACAAGAGTCAAATATTAAGTGTCGGATATATTCAGAGATGCGATAGTCTTTTTTGGTAGCTGTGGGCTATTTGGGATCTATCAGTCCAGTGATTACAACAACAGTATAATTGCAACCATCGTCAGATCTATTGCAAATTCATCCACCTGAAATTTAAGACACTAACAGCCTCAAACAAACGTTAACTGGCCGTTTTCGATGCATAATGGTAAAAACCAACGAAATAAATGATGACTGTGAAAATGTTGAATTTGCGAAAATAATTTTTAGATATTTCCGCAAAAACAAATAAAAAAATAAAGACAAAACGGTCGACATAGGTATGGTTGTTTCATGCTTTCAGTTGTACTTGATGTAATTTCACTTGTATGATGATGTGCTCTCGCCATGTTGGGGGACCATGCTTACCCTTGGACTAACTATCAACATGTTCTATAAAATACTGAAGGTATCTCGTCTATATTGTCAATATACAGCTTATGATTGCAGCTTGTTCAATACACAATGTATGTTCTTATGACTGGTAGGTTTTGAACCTAAGTCCGTTACTAACACCCTGATACTGACAGGAGCGTTTCAAAGCCAGAAAAGAGAAAAGGTGTGCGGTGCCCAAGTGTTAAACGGTGAATAGCTTGCTTGCCCTGTCCTGACACACCGGACAATGAGATTCAAGAGAATGGGCAAACACGCAGAAAAGTCCCCTTTACACGTCTATTCTCCCGATAATTCACCCTATTGTACAACCAGTAAATCCTCAGAAACATATACCTTACCTTACACCCGATACTTTACATTCTATTTGATAGGAAATAACCTGGGAGTTATCTCAAATACAAAATATCAATTACACCCGGTCAAATACAATAAAGACGTTGTAATCCGACGTAGTTGAAATACATAATCTCCCCCCCCCCACCCCCCCCACCCCCCTCTCGCCAAACAAACAAACGGGCTATAT
>JARFOD010111312.1:0-15420 GCA_031763545.1 Mopalia muscosa
ACTTTCTTAGGGATCTCATCTGATAGTTCCGAGCTATCACATTTAGAATTAGAAATAGTAAGCCAGAACTTTCTTGGGGATTTCATATAGTTCCAAGCTATCACATTTAGAGTCAGATATAGAGGCCAGAACTTTCTTAGGGATTTCATCTGATAGGTCCGAGCTATCACATTTAGAATTAGAAATAGAAAGCCAGAACTTTCTTAGGGATTTCATATAGTTCCAAGCTATCACATTTAGAGTCAGATATAGAGGCCAGAACTTTCTTAGGGATCTCATGTGATAGTTCCGAGCTATCACATTTAGAATTAGAAATAGAAAGCCAGAACTTTCTTGGGGATTTCATATAGTTCCAAGCAATCACATTTAGAGTCAGATATAGAGGCCAGAACTTTCTTAGGGATCTCATCTGATAGTTCCGAGCTATCACATTTAGAATTAGAAATAGACAAGCCAGAACTTTCTGAGGGATTTTATACAGTTCCACGCAATCACATTTAGAATCAGAAATAGAAAACCGTAGCCTTCTTAGGGATTTCTTCTGATAGTTCTGATCTATCACATTTAGAATCAGCGATAGAGACCAGAACTTTCTTGGGGATATCTGTCAGTTCCGAGCTATCACATTTAGGATCAGAAATAGAAGGCCAACTTCAGAAACAGAAATAGAAACGCTTTTCGTCATCAAATTCGAAATCTAACGATTCAATTTAAACTAAATGGACTGTTGAACAACGTATATAGTAATATCCGCCTTTTTGTCTTTGTTCGGCTGTAATTGCGTTTGGTGTTGTATTAAATAAAAAGTAAAGAAGTTCAAACCAGTCCTTTTAACCATATGAATTGGATATGTAAATAAAAAGTATAAGGCTTATGTAACACAATAACACAATACATTCAGAGTCGACTCGGGTGCGAAAACAATATCTAAGGGCGTTTTCTATGATGTGTTTCCTATTAGGAAGTTAAGGCACGTTAATACATTCACCCCTGATGTCTTTTATTTGATATACGACTTAATAAATTCCCTGTAAGTTCATTGAAATGTAACCGGGACAATAAAGGATATTAATGTCGACATTGTTATCTCTTTATCGCTTCATCCAAACGAAAATAGCTTTCATAGTTATTTTTTTCTTAATTGATTACAAACAAATTACTTTTATTGTTATCTTTTATTCTCCCATATACCCAATTTAATTCTATTTAATATCTTTTTGATTACCGTCAGATAACAATCCAGTCACGATTCCAAGGCGTTGTCAGAAAGACTCCTCAATATGGATTCTCATTAGATGACGTCACCTGGTTATACCAGCTTTCTTCTACGAGTCTCATTTAACATTGTTTCGATCGTCAGGTATATGAGCGAGTCACATGTTGTGACTCCGGCAATCGCGGGGGTGATTTTTACGAGGTTTCCTCCCGCTTTTCCACCGTAATAAGGCTGTGTACAGTGTGGGGTGGACAATCCGTGGTCATATAAGTGAAATACCATTGAGTACCACGTTAAACACCAATCAAACAAGCACACAAAACATCTAATATTGTACTCAAATTTGAAAATTCAACTGAAAGTGTCTTCGTAAATTTACTTAAATAAACAAAAAAAATAATTACTTTCAAATTACAAAGATATTTTTGACAATTAACAGATTTTAAAAAGTTATTAAAACCGCTTTAAAAATATTTATATATAAATGCACACGGCGTTTGGTTATAGATAGGCGCATGCGCTTTCAGCCTTCTGCGCGTAAAATGTAGTTTTCTTTTATTTTATTACTTCATTAACTAGGTATATTTCTGGAAGTCATTTAAGTTTATATATAATGACAGCGAACTCTTGTGTCTGTTAACTGAGCTTTTGTGAATGAGGACGAATAAAGGTCTTGTTGTGATGTGCACGTAATTGTTGTGGTGGTAATGTTAAGTTCAATGGGTTTTAATGTATGTAGCTGTCAGAATCAAACCCATCCCACGTAATAGCACATTTTAAACGGCTATGTTCTTTGTGAATCAACAACCTGTAGCATTATTACTCGTCTTACAACCCATTTACCAGTAGCGATTCGCGTTAAGTTTATTTTTAAGCTTTCTTGGTACTCGCACAAAAAAAAGAGTCCAATTTAAACGCGTGAAATAGCTGGTTAATTAAAAACCAATGCTTTAATGTGTAAGGGAGCTAAATGGTTCACATCTGGGCATGTTTAAATTCAATTTGAAAAGGAACAAAAAAGTGTGGATTTACCAAATTGATTCATTCGCTAAAACATCTATACTAATACATGCCTTCTCATTTCAAGGGCTAAGTTAAGGGTTAGATCGGGGTTTGTATATACCGTTTAAGTGAGATTTAGATTAAAAATTGTCACTTAGGTATAGAATAAGCTCAAATTTAAATACCTGCCGAATATTAAGTACAGAGAATATCCCCTGTGTAGACCACGACTAGTACGCGTGTTATAGAATTATGAACAGGCTTACCGATTCCAGTTCACTCTTTGAAGTATTAAACCTCACGCTTTAATGCAAACACTGCTGACGTAAAACCCAGATCTTATTCTAGCAAACCTGGACTGACTTTGAAGTCTAATTAATAAAAAATTAAAACAACAAAGCTGCTAGATTCGTGATTTTGCGGTTTTTATACACGTGTGTAATTAAAAGCACGTGGCATCCACAGTGTTTGTGTTTTTATCACACAATTCATTATTATAACATTTATTATTTAATAAAATTTAATCGGCTTGAGTTAGTGAATCCCTATTAAAATCTCGTGTTACCCCATAGAGCTGCCTGTACCCGGTAGCCTGTTTGATCTTGTTTTGATGTTCGGCTGTAGTGAGCGAGATGTCGTCGCAGTCAAGTCACGTGCTCGCGAAAAGGCCGACCTCTGCTTATCGCGATGTCGCCAGGCCAGTGTTTGTGGGCTCATTCACAGAGAGTCCTCAAGGAGCATGTAGTGCCATTCTTAAGCCACACAATGTATTCTCCCTTCATTTTGTTACAAATAATCAGCTGTTAACTTCCAATAAGACTGATTGAACAGCCAGCAGACGGGACTTGTACTTGACGTTGATGGGAGGTTGCACATGCATGTATTCCCCTATGGCTTTCAACTGAAATAACCATCTACTGTATTTGTAGCAAAAACAGCAAGGTAGGTTTATCCACTTTCACTATTAATCTTATCATTAAGTTAACCCAGCGTTTATTCCTTCGGATCGAAACATAATTATTTAGCCGTTCTTATTTTGTTGTTGCTTTTTAATACGATATCTTCCTATAATAAACTTCCTTAGCGCTACTTCTGTTCGCATTTCCAAAGTTGTACAAGGGTATAATGCTACCAAGTACATTTGTATTGGCACAGCACATAGAAAGTGTATCACAATCGTGTGTTGCGTGTGATAAACATAAACGTACGTTGACATAGTCATTGGTAACAAGGTATAAGGCTTGTGGTGTCCATTGTGTGAATTAAAAACGCATCTGTATGTAACTCGCTAGACTAAGTATTGCATTTATTAACTTGCTTACAACTTCTTGTCAAAATATCATCCATTAAGAGATACTATAAGATTATAGTAGTTATTGTAATCGTAGGCCAGGAAGAATGCTTGTTATGCTGATATGAATTCATCAAACGGCTTTCATAATGAATGATTAGCATTAGAACGAGTGGATATCAGCTTAGATAAGAAACGTAAAGCTAAGTTTAGAATTGTTTGACATTGATAATTCTAACCTGTTTCAAATCTATGTTCTATTTTGTCATTTCTGTTCTTATTTTAGAGTTAGGTACATGTGTAGGTTTAAGATGGGTCGCTACTCCGAAAACACCTGTGTATTTGAGTTTACGTTAACTGTGTGGCCTTTCTATAGTCGATTGTTTTAGGAATCCAGTAGATCGTTTGTTAGCTACTCTCGTATTCTATGTTCGTAAATGGCTTGTTTGATTGTGTTTTAATGTCGTACTTAAAATAATTGTACTCAATATAACAGCGTCGGAGCCTAATGAGCGGTAACAGCGGGACAATGGCAAACAAGATAACCTAATATGTGAAACAAGGCCACATAACATATAGGCTTCTTGTTCTTCCCTGGTTCTGAATGAACTGGGGTAATTTCGAGCCTCCTTCAATCTATCTTCCAATGAATATCGTCTAAGTTCAAAATACCAAGAAACCAGGAAAATAGTATTGCATAAACCTACTGGGACCAACCAGAGTTTTCAAAACGTGTTAATTTATCGATTATTGTCTCAACTGTTCTACCTTGTTAATATATGCCTAAGGAATGCTTTGTTTGTCCACATAAGACACGTTTTAACATGGAAACCTCATCACACCATGACGACAAACAATCCGTTCAGCAGGAAGGGGGGCTATTTATTAATTAACATTTATATAAACCACCCGGGGTTTATATAAAGATTTGTTTTCAGTTAAAACCTGCGTAGGAAATATCCAACAGCATAGCCTGAATTGTGTATAAATGGATAAGTAGTCCCACTGAGAGATCAATAAAATGTTTTAACGTGCACCGTGGACTCGGTAAACACTGCTCAGTATAAATAACTAAGTAATATACAAACCTCACGGACAATTTGCAAAATGTTTTTAACTTCGCAGAAAAACGAAGAACAATATAGATTTTGAGTAGCGTTTCATACACATTACTATGTGGATTTAGTTTATACACTGATCTGTTGTAGCCTAAAACGGTCGCCAAGCCATCAGGCCGATATATTTTTGTGGCTGTTTCGATGGCGCTTCCTTTTGCTCTGGTGCTCTCGGCACAACGAAGTCAGTATATTCGGGCGTTGTTAGCACCGGTCTTGTGCTTGTCATATTTTGTAGCCAGTGATAGATGATGTTATTCCTCTCCTGTAGGTCTGACACGGCATCACATGTATGAAATAAGTGCGGCGTTAAACTACGAAATAACCCCAAAAGTTTCTAAATTGAATTGTTGAGTGTGATTTTCGGTCAATTCTAGTTCGATTTTACTATTAACATCAACAACTCATGTAAATTAAAATGTTTATTCCTTAAACTCAACATATTTGATATTGTATACATAACACCCTGCCCTATTTTAACGCTTCTGTTCACAATATAGCAAATGCAGAGACAGGGTATGACAGTTGCTCAAAAATGGTTTGTTACCGTTACCAGTACCGGATTGAAACAGTTTTTGCCTGTAGATAATACGGGCCTGTCGAGTGGGCCTGACATATCCGGGACTTTGGCAAGATAAACAATAGCGCGTGGTTTAGGATAGGCTTTTGCAATGATTTTTCTGAACTGTTGTCTTGTTTTGAATTTCACATTGGACATGCCAATTTGTTCGCGCCGAGAAATCAAAATAAGACAGTAATTGGTTGCCAATAAACCCCACTCTGTCGCAAGTCACTTTGTTTACTTCGCCCGAGACGAGAATCTGAATTACGGACTAGATTTGTCGCTCTGGTCGGTTATTAGTCTGACCACGCGATATTATCTATGCACGACGAAAACAGCAAGACAGGTGTCTGAACCCTATAGAGACATCTTTCCGGCCGGATTTAGGGCTCCTGCATAGAATGTATTGAAATATATTCATTATTGATCTAAGATCTCATTGATGGAAGAATCGGGAGCCTATACTGTATACAGGGCATGCTAATGATCCACACATCCTCTTTACATTTTCGGTCGTGGGCTCGATTCCCGCGGACAGTCTGTTGATCGGTGTACCACAACGGACTGCCGTGAGTTCTTTGTGTTGTTTCCGACTTCCTCTCACAATATCACTGGTCAGTGATAAGTAATTGGGATTCAATCTTGTTGATCATTATTAAATAATTAATAAATGGACAAACAAAACAGGTCAAGCTACACAAATACAACGAGAGTAACTTTCACTTCCATGTGAATGCACTCATCCGTATACATTGCTTTGATACACTTCATGGCTGCTTTAATTACATAAATTTGAACAAGTAACTTAAATTTGAAAATGGGAAGGACAGGTGGCTGTATTTTAGCTGATCACAAGTTGTATATTGTCAATGGATTTTTGAGCTATGGTGATAATTCAGTTGATATAAATATGTTTCTGATCATCGAAATTACCTTTTTTTTTCAAACTAAGAATTAAAAAAAAAAAAAAACACCTTCAGAGTTATTAAGGCCAATAGTTAAATATTTTTAGGCTGTACATCCAAGGGTAATAAACTAGGGTACCAAATAAAACCAGGTCATCCCAATCATCATTATACTATGATTTGCATCTACACCAGTAGAGCCCCAAAATGCCAAGGTATTGGCCTCTGCCTCAAAATGTTCCACAAGATCACAGAGATATGTCTTCACATTATCGTCGTACATAGATGATTTTGCGAGATTCGCATGACCTTTAAGACCTTGTGACGTCATTAAACCCAGGGTAAGCTTCAACAGCTTTTTGACCAATATGATGTCCTCAAAAGCGAAGTGATTTACTGGTAACAGTAAATCTATTGAATTTTTTTAAATTTGCACTGTTTATATGTGAGAAGTAAGATAATATAATTTTCAAAGGTCATGTATTTGGTATGCAGTGTATATATCGGTGCATCTATTTGCATTTATTTATAACAGTAGCTGGCCTCACCCTGGTTAAGTGCAGGTGAGTAGGCCTACAGGTCCGCTGATCGTATGTTATTGTATCGAAACCATCCCCTGCGTTTTGGTGTATAAGAAAGGTTCACCCCCTAAAATAAGCACAGTGACGATGACTTTTAGGATGGCTTCTCCCCCTGTTACATCAATCACTCGAGATCATTTTCAGGTCATCATAAAGCTAGAATACCCTTGAGGACCCCTTAAAATAGCAATTAAACAAATAAACCGTTCTTTATCATAGCAAATGTTTTGTTCTCAGTCTATTGGCGAACTACTAAAATATCACACACGAGAGAGTATGCAGTTTACTAGGTTACACTTTTTTCTAAATTATTTCCTATTTTCTGTGACTTTGTTGAGGACATTTGGAATCTAGATCATGCGCCAACTAGTGACCGAGGAATGTTGTCATTTTCAGTCTAAACAAATGCATTTCTTGTTTTCCCTTTCGGGTGTTATTTATCAAATGAACTTCGTGTGACTCGGTATAATTTTATCTCCTTCCCATTGAGGCAGGACCTTATATCAATAGTTATTAATTGTTTAACGATAAGGGTTCGATAATGATTTTCCAATAAATTTTTTTATGGATGTTCATGAAATACATATGTTAAAGGTCATCAGACAGCGTATCAGGTCCGTGACCTAGACGTTTGCAATATCCATATTTTTATTTTACTCTGTAGAGTATTGGATCAATGCACCGTCAGTACAACAACTGCAGGATGAACAAGTATTTATTGATTTATTTCCTGGTTATTTTGAAAACTAAAGAACTGCATTAGCTATTTTTAATCTATAATTTCATTTATGCATCTACCTAACAAAAAAGGCTGACACTTCGATGACTAATGTTGCTCTCTAGATAAATTACTTGAAATTCTGACCGAGAATATATTTTTTTGCAGAGCATAAAATAAAATATTAAAGGCTGTTTTTAGCACTCAGTGAACCTCATTATTGTTACAGGCATGACTGTATCAAGAGCTTTTGTAGTCAATAACTTCGGTTTTTTGCCCAACATTCCACACTGACCAATAAGATATGTCAATGTTGTTCGCTTGTACTTGACTTCCGGGAAGATACATTATTGCAACTCGGGCTATAAATGCAGTCTTGTGACGTGACGGCCGATTGACATCTTTTAAGGTTTCTCTGTGTTGTTAAAACGAGTAAAAGATTATACGTGGATCACACGAAATCTTGATGAACGCATTTCATGACTGAAACCCAATTACAAGATAAAGAATGAAATAAATCTGATTGATTACAAAAATGATTTATAAGTCATTATCACAATCCGCATAGAGATAAATATTCACAACCAGAAACCAACCATTAAAGCTTTAATAATGTTATAACATTCATATCAACAAAATAAATAAATAAATAAATGAACGAGTGAAAGAATGAATGAATGAATGAATGAATGAATGAATGAATGAATACATTTATAATTAAATAAAAAAATAAATAAATAAAAAAAATGATTTTAATGGTATGAAAAATGTAAAGTATTTTTTAAATTCTTACCACATTAAACCCATCAAGACACGCCTCCACTCATTAACAATGACTAGCAGTGTCTAAAAGAATGCATGATATCTTTATCTTAACCACAACCATTCAATACACACTGTTTATACGATTTTTTTTACATGTTTTTCATTTGAGTCGTTCTTTGTTTATGCACCAATATCGCCACAAAATATCTGTTTCAGGCTTGTCGCAAATCCTTGCATATATTTACTGGTGTAAGAAAATGTGATAAAAAAATTAAGCGCAGTTTTACTTACTGTTGGAAATATTCAGGTCTTTTGGATAGTTTGTAATTGTTCATGCGCATTTTAAATCGTCAATCCTGTACAAATAACAATAGTTTTCTGCTTTAGTTTTTGACAACTTTCTGGATTTTTTAAATCGACAGCAAGCTTAATGGTGTTGACTTATTAGGAAACTAAACAGTTTCAAGGCTTGGAATAGTCAAACCTCCAGGAGAAGTTGTGAAACTCCTTTGCATGAAAGGATTTTTATTTGACTGCTCCTGATGGAATATGGGCAAATGATCAAATGAACTCTTAGTTACTCTATATCAAACAGGTTTGAGTTCAATAATTGGCGCCAGCCGGCAGTGTAAAAAACAAGAAAAGTGCACGCACTGCATGTAAAAGGACAGGTTAAGAGTACTTTTAAGGAGGTCATGCTCTATATCTGTAAAAGAAAAAAAGAAAAAGAAAAAAAGAGGGATACAAAAAGCTCAAAGATTAAGTAATGTTAAAAATACGCATGTACAGGTTTAAATGCATGTAGGTGAGTTAATGGTTTACTAACGCAGCGACTGTCGCCTATATCATATAAGTGCTCAAATTACGAGAGAATGTAATAGCCCGATAATGCTAGGACCACAATCCATGGCTAAATGGTATCAGTGTAATACAATCGTTCCTTAGTTATAATATATTTTATCAATAACTAAAACATCATCAAGAACCGCAACATACAAAAGATCTTCTACCTATTCTGTTTTGGATACAAGCTAAACACTTATAAAACAAATATTATCATCGATAGTCTTGTCATATCGTTACCTGATTGGTGGAAAGGTTCCATATACACTTACACAAAGTCCTATAAGTTTGTGTTTATATTTCCAAAAATTTTCCAAAAATTAACAACACTGACCCAGGGATTGTATATAATTTAACTGTGTACCATTTTGCAACATATATTTCCATTTGTCTTTAGAAAAGCACCAGTCATTTATATATCTGTGGAATTTTCCGTTACACATATCACACTCACCTGAGTATTTTGTCAAGGCAATTACTTATGTGACAAGCATGGAAGGCATATTTAAAAAAAAAAAAAAAAAAAAAAAAAAAAAAAATGGTGGTGTTTTTAAGCGAATTCGACTGTAAATACGAATTTATTAAAAAGTGTTAGGCAGCACATCATCGAACATAGATGCAGAGTTCTGTACGTGAAATAGTCTAATTTAGAGATACAGAGTTGGAGTGCACATAACGTTGTAATTTCAAGTTTGATCAACTGCTTTAATGGGTTCAATTAGCACTGTTCAATAATATTAACTGGACCGAATATATATTAAACTTTCTGACACATTTTATATGTCAAACAAGACTTCAAGTTCCCATTGAACTTGTTAAAAATATGGAATACGGTTCAATCCGCCAATCTTTCTCTCTTCCACCCTGACTGTAGATTTGAACTTTTAGTAATAGGGCCTCTAACTTCCACTCTTCATAAACGGATAAAGAATTTATTTGATTTAAATATTAAACATGTATTTAGCCGACAAGCCTACTTAATTGAAGATTTGAACTCTACTTCAAATCTCGATGTAGGGCATTTACACGAATTGAAGCCTTCAAATTCAGTATTTATACATCGAATCTGAATTTTTGCCGCTTAACATAGGCAAAAATGTTAACACCAACAACAACAACAACAACAACAACAACAAAAACAAGCTTTAAGGAGCAGGATATCAAACATTGAGGGCAAAGTATATGTCAGTTAAATCCTTATCGCATTTGTTGGTTCAAACTAGACACATCTGGAAATATATGCCCAATTTATATTCTCAATAACTTTATGTCAAAACAACTGTATTTATATTCTATTATCCTGTTTCAACTGCATCAGTTATTGATGAATAGATTTATTCAAGGCTTTATTCAACGTTTTAAAATAATTGCAAATTTAAAACAAATATTTGATAAGATACGTGATATTTGATTTCAGATTCGCTACATGTATTGCGCAGCAAAGATGCATATTTGTTTTAGTATTACAGGATAACAAGGTAACTTATATAGTAATTATTTTTAAACTCGTGTCGTATAAATGTCGGAATAGTTCGGATGTTTACTTCTGCATTCTGTATTCTGTATTAACACAGTAAAATCGAAGTCATCACGTGTTGTGTGATAAGTAAAGTATGCACAAGTTCCCTTCTTTACAATAAGACAATTAGAATGTGTAAATGTGAATCGATTTCCTAATCTACCCTACGAATCCAGGTTTGCGTGATGAATTTTAACCAGTGAGTGACCAGAAATACCGTTGAGGTAAATAATCATACGCACTACACTTAATGTTAATCCATTGAATAATAGATGAAATTGTTCCGTTTACCCGACAACGCCATTAACGTAAGCTGTTAAGATATCTAGTCACTGTGTTCCCTACAAATACCGCAACACTTTAGCGTATAAGGTAAAGGATATTTTTAATAGTTATCTGCGCGAACGATGACCTATGTTGGAGTTATGCTTTATAAAAGCTCGAGTACAGCGACGTCATGTTTAACGTCCATCTTTTATTTGATATGTTTGTATGTTACCCATGTAATAGTCTGTTTTCTAAAGATAAATCACAATAGCACAGGGATGCCAAATGATAAAAGCAATGAAGAGTCATCTCATGTTTGAGATAAAGGCCCAGAAACATTTAATAAATATATCTTAATCTCGAGTTGTTATGGGTGACATACGGACATATTGAGAGAAGGTAATGACCATGGCATAGAAAATGTGTGGTAAATATTTTACAACAATGGACTCCTACGAATGGTGGCACTGGTCTTGTTAAGGTCATCATATAATGTGCTAACTTGTGGTTCGAAAATTATTTACCAATAGACACACAATAGTACGATAATTTAACCTATAGCGGATTAGGACAAGTTCTGCATTTGAGCTTCATTCTCGCCTTCCTATATTAACTTATATTAATTTCAAATCATGTTTAAATTTTTAGTGCATAAAAATTTAATCAATCAATCAATTACTGGACACTTGAATGTTATACTGGTATTACATCCATAACATTTGCTATTATTTCGTAAATATTAATTAAAACGTTACAAATATACAATATTATTTAAAATTAGAAAGATTGTTTTTAAAATGATTAAATTCTTTTTCTGCCGAAAAAAGATGCCAAAATCCAAACACATGTAACATGGACCCTTATGTTAAACCGAATGGCTGGGTGAGCTCAGTGCTGACCTGCATCTCAGAGCTCAGGGACAACTCGAGGACGACCTGTGTTGTTGATGCATTGCATTTCTTTGCATTTTTGTTATGGTCCTATCTTGTTATTGGTTGTTACTGGTGATTTCGATGGTGTTTGTTTCACCCAATGGACTGGTTCACCAGGATATAAGTGGAATCAACCATAATGTTCATAAAATCTAGGCAGATATAAGCTCTAATTCTCAACCAAAGATTTTTTCATTGCTGGTTGTTAGAGTGGTGGAGCACATATACCGCCATACTGTATAGTCGAGTATAGTCAAACACGAATAGAGCTATTAATATGTGTTGCTATCTATTAATAGTTTCACTGAATCTTTTAATACCGCTGTCCAGTTATATACACACTATTCTAAGTCGTCCTCATGTTATGAAATCGATGTCTTTTAAGGGTTTATATTTTTTATTTATTAGTGCTCTCAACTTCGCCTAATGAAGCTCACCGTGTATAATTAAATCATCAATCAACCAATCAATCCATCAATCAATCAATCAATCAAACCAATCAATCAATCAATCAATCAATCAATCAAACCAATCAATCATAGCCTCTTTATCTAGGCTCAAACGACTTTAATTTCTTAGCATCCATTCTGTTTTTGATATAGTGTGCTGAATGCCAAGTTCATTTGTAATCAGACATGTTTGCAAGGCGAATGAAGACCTTTGCAGTCAATTTGGGTGATAGGCCAACACGAATGTGCTTCAATAGGGGTGGTCTGACAACTTACATAAACATGCTTCAATTAAATACATTGTAATGTATCGCTGAAAGATAATAAATAGTTTCCTAAGTAACAAATTCTAACAAGAAACCAAATCAAGTTTTGTGCTATTTCTTGAATCTGTCATAATGAACTAGGAAAGTTTTTATTGCAAACGACATTTTGGCCAGTATGTAATTTGTGCGAACTGTTATTGAACTGGTTCAACGACTTCGCTTCTGAGGAAGATATTTTAATGGAAGTTGCAGCGAACCAAAAGGCCAATAGTGCAGTTTGTGGTGTAGACATGAGGTAAACATTTGTCATTCATCTTTTCGAGGCTATGACAGAATAACACGTTACAGAATTACGGTATTCCAAGCTATGTTACTGCTATTGTAATATCGTATGTATCTAACACCTTTCGCGCTGTTTCCAGGCCTAATGCTTTTACAACGTCATATGTTGAACAAATGCTGGCCTTCTGTCGTACACTTTGGAAAGCTTAGTCCACTTGTGCGTTTATGAATGTACGATTTCTTTATGTAATAAATAGAGAGAAAAAATATTTCAAATGTATGTAAATGTATATAGGTTATCGACAGATTTTCATCTAACTTGTCAACGGTATCTTTGAAAATCAATTGTCGCCACAACTCAAGATTTTTAACTTAATCATTTTTATTAGAGGGCTATTATGTACCCGTTATCAA
The DNA here is from genome assembly GCA_031763545.1 of Mopalia muscosa. Classification (NCBI taxonomy): domain Eukaryota; kingdom Metazoa; phylum Mollusca; class Polyplacophora; order Chitonida; family Mopaliidae; genus Mopalia; species Mopalia muscosa. Next base: position 13,128 of record JARFOD010111312.1, read on the forward strand.
CTACTGTTGATGGTAATAATGGTTGAATACTGTTTGGAATTGTCTCATTGACGTAAAGTTTGCCATTTTATTTCGTTTTTGCTGCGTGTATTTCGTTAGGGTTTAGTTAACAATTCAGGACAGGCTTATGTTCCGCAGCTATTTGAACAACTTCTTGTCTTCCTGTCAAATGTACATGTGTAAAACTCTCAAGACGAAACGTCTGTTACTATATGTGATTATCTTGCGAGCACAAAATTGGACCGACGTACAGTTTTTGAGATAGTCGGAGAAAACTAATCTTAGAACCAAAGAAAATGAGAACAGGGGACTGAAAGATTAACTAGACAAAACGTCTAGAGAATTTATGTATTGAATGGAATTTCCCTGGAGTCTGGCTGACCATTGGCTTTCTTTGAATCATTTATCCCTGTGTTAGCTGCAAGGTTGCAGAGTACATTGGAAAGGCGGTTTGCTAATTAAGGTTTGACTCCAATACTTGAAAGCTCTCTGGTAGATAGGTTTTATGTAACCTATTTGGTTTATTACGCTAAATCCAAATTAAAACCGTTGATTTGCTCGTTGACCCAAATGCGACTGTTTACAATGTGCCGTGTCCTCTACTCATAACCGATATTTTCCTTTCCCCGGCTTATTATTTAATAATGTTGGATTTCAAAGCACACTACAGGATGGGCGTTCTGAAAGGATACGTCCACCATTTGTAGCTAATTAGTTTCTTTCTTGGAATTAGGGATAAAAATAGACACCGTATATGTATCTGTAGGCAACGAATGGAATGTAAACATATATACAGGACTGAATCAAAACCAAAGTGCTAACCAGGAAATATTGAAAAGCCGTTAAAAAACATCTGAATACACATGGGAACAGACAAAGAAAAAGTTGTTGGGAAGCGCAACAGGCTGCTTGAATCCTTCATGTTACATATACCGAAGCTACACATACTCCGTACATGCCATACAAAATATGTCTCTGTGTCTCTGTGTCTCTGCATTCACACTGAATACAGTAAGCGACTCATGTGGTATTATTAAAAGATGAGAAAAGGTTTATGCTGAAATTGCCGACTGGGGAACGTAAGCATGCCTTGGTATGATCCCAGTTGCCGTTTTTACACTCCTAGAAATAAGGGTTCTTTGGGGTTTATTTAGGAAAATGATGGTTCTATATGGAACCATAAGGACGGAAACTGTTCTTTGGTATAATAAGATAGGAAGAAATGCATTAAACAGTTGCTCTGAGGGTTCCATACGGAACCAATAAGGGTTCCACCAGAGCCACGACTGAAGAACCTTGAAGGTTCCATAAGAGCCTTTTTTTTCCAAGGCTGTAAGCAGAGTTAGGATTTAGAATTAATTCGAGGAACGATTACAACAGACGGAAGCGGTAAGGGAAAAAGCCGTCCACGTGAGAAACAAATGTGATTTCCTTTTTTTTCGATAACATATTCGCGATCGAAGGTTTCCAGTGGTCACGACTGTTACAGCTGTTCATTATCAACGAACAGTTGGCAGCATTATTTTCCACGAAACAGTTTATTCCTTCTTTTACCGGTCTAGTCATCTTGTATCAACAAGTCTTTCTCGTCCTCCATGGAAACAAAATTGTACACAATTTAAATGACAACTGAACTCCGTTTCTCGACGCCCAGATTACCACCGTTCTCCCATGGCCATTTGTCTTCGACCCTACGTATTCGGATTACCGTACATTGGGTAACGCATCTCTTGTCACCCACATAGGAATAACTTAATACTGAACTGGAGACTTAAGGCCGATTTCCAAGACGCTATGAGAAGCTTGATTTGTTCCAAGAAAAGAAGTTGCATAGCTAGTATTGCCGAAAATGATGGACACATACGTTATTGACTTTTGACTTTGGTTCATGGCATTTGTTGTACACAACTAAACGCGGGTTCTAAATGGCATGCTGTCTTTCTGATCATCTATTGCAAGTTTTCCACGTCATTTGATTTCAAACTAAGATGTTTGTTGATTTGTTGAAGGTGCGTTTTTAAAAAAGAATATATGTCACTTCAGGGAGCATTCTCATATGTTTGTTGTAAATTGACATATAGAGGAAGAAATTTGATTGTTCTTAAAACAAAAAATGTATCTTTAGCTTACATTTGATTTCCGAATGAGGTAAACATACAAAATCATTTTAATAATATTATTATGCGAGTCATGTATAATAACGCATTTAGATGGCTTATGCATTTACACTACTGTTGTAGTGCAAGAGGTATGCTTGTTTTACATGACGTCCGATCATTTGGTGAAATCGTTC
>JARFOD010111323.1:0-15418 GCA_031763545.1 Mopalia muscosa
CATACATTCTTGAATTAAAACTTCGATATTGGAAACTTTTTGTCTTCACAAAATTAAGTCTCAAGTATAAATTATATTTGGGTAAAGAAAGATTGAAGTGTTTTTTTTGCACATCACCAAGAGTCTGTATATATATAACATTTGTATTTTTAGTCGATTTTGTGTTTAGATCACTTACATACTTACCAAATATATGGATATATATGTCCGTCTCAATAACGGAAATCCAAAGCCAAAACAACTGTTATAGAGGTGAAAGTTTGTCAAACTGCTGACGGTGACATTGAACTTTATTATCTGTGGCTGATATTATGGGGGACGTACTGGAAACCAATCATTTATTGCTTGAAACATATGTGTGTTTGTTTGATTGGGGCTTAACATCGTGATCAGGAGTAATTCACCAATAAGAGGGCATGCCAGCCCAATGACTAGAGGAAACCACCCTTCGCGCCACTGGCCAATCTTTACTAGAGTTGTCGTTCGTGCATCTCTCCATAGACCTCTGTGAACGTCTCACGGTTTTACAAGATTCTTGTCAAACGTATTTTCATTATAAAAACCAATGTTTCAAAATAATTTGACCATTCGTTTTTATATGTGCAATTGCTCTGTGATAAAAATGTCTTTAAACAGCATAAAATTCGTACACAAAGTTCAATTTTAAACGGACGCCATATATTTCCGTAGCAACGTTTTCCTGTTTGCGGGGTTACGTCGGTCAACAACCAATACGCTGGGTCTTTTTTCCATGGGGAATTCCAGTGTTAGACTTGGAAAATAGTCCCTACTTCTGTGCAATTGACAGAGACCAATGGAATGAAGCACGAACGACAAGTCCGGTAGAGATTGGTCACTGGCAACATGAACACCGGTATAGGACCATGACATGACAAACAACATATACTTCAACCTATTGACTTCCTGGTAGCCGTTAGTTCCTAGCGAACCAGGCCACCAGGAAGCTCACGCTCAACCACCTGTTTGAAATTAAAAAAAAAGGCGTTCTCTTTTAAGTGAGAATGGAGAGGGGCAAAAAAAGAATCGGAGTAGATAGTCCGAAATCAACACTTTAAAAAAAGGGGCTCCACTGTGGCTAAGTTGGTTGCGCATTAGACCTGACTCCAAAAGATTCGAAGCCGACGGGAGAACACGAAATCGCCATGGTATTAGGTTGATCCGTCTTTTTGCATGCATGTCATAACATCCCCTTCTACATTGTTTATCGGATTTCGATCAAATATTGAAAACTTATGAATAAGTAAGGACAAAAGGATATGCATGATGTATTTTTCAACACGCTGACTTCATTATTTTTGATGTAGTTATTACCTTTAACTTCTAAATCATACAAATGATCATTCCGTCACCTCTCTAAGTCAGTGTGTGTGAGTTCCTCTTGCTCTGGTGCTGAGCGGCTCAGGGGAGGCAGTATTGTTCGGCGTTTTGTTTTGCGCCCTGCCTTTTCCATGTTTATTTCCAGTAATCTCGAGATTTGTTTTTCATCGGAGTGGCCTGCCGTCAATTTAGTGGAATAACCAAAATTATTACATAAAAGTGGACAGTGGAATAAATTGAAGGTTCATCACTATATAGTAACACCTTCAAAAAATTACCAATATCGAAGTTTAAATTCACGAATGTACGTCATATAGGGGCCTATGGGCCACAGAATATAAATTTAAATGTCACGTTTAGTTGAGTTGTTTAGTCGAGTTGTTCAACTTGGAATTTCTTTTCAGACCAACATAACTATTTTTTGTATCGAGGATTTGATAAGAATATGAGTGGTGTAAACCCCATAAGATATAATATCGAATTTAAAATATTAGATTATTATCAAATGATAATTAATAATTTTTAATCATAATTAACAGCAGTTTTTCTAACACTATGCTTTTGTTAGAGACGATTTTTGGAAGGAATCAGTCTCGAATGATCATGAGCAAAGTGAATAGTTCAGCTGTTTTGAAAAACTTGACTATCATATAATACTGTAGGCAAAATGTCAAGCCAATTAGTTTATACACGGATCACCCTTTTTCGTAAAATCACCATTTTATCAGTGGAGATCTATTACCTTCCCGGGGCTATTCTCTGAAGGTATTAAAATATGCTTCCTGGTATAAATCGGTTGAATATTGATTAGATATGAAAATATTCCTGATTTATTTTGTACTAGTAACGTAGATTCTATCAAAATAAGATCGACTTTATTAACTAACTATCTTTTCTATACTTCAAGTTATTTATGTGTTTTAAAATCTATCTAAACGTTTGTCTTTGACAGTAAATCTGTAATTGATCATGATTTCGATTAGTGCTCACAGAGATTCGTCACAACAAAAAATAATTTTGTTGTGACGTCCTGTTTTATCTTGTTATCAGTGCTTGTTAGCAGTGAGGTTGAATGTCTTTTTCTTCAACAACTCGACTAGGACGGCGTCACATGAGTTTACAAATCTCAAATACGACATAGGCCTATAATGTCGATAATTTCAATAATAATATTTCAATAATTTTTTTAATCCTGAAACCCAATATCTGGGACAAATAAAAGAATGTTGAATTTACGTTTGAGTCCCGATGATATATCATTAACATTAGATAGCATTTTTATATGGCAAGGAATAGGTAGCTACAAACGCTTCAAAAAGTGACTTTGGCTTATGTAAACTTTGTCAAAAAGTAGTTCAAATAACAGGTAATAGCAGACGATGGCGAAGCATTCGCCAGTTCAGTGCAGATATTCTGCTCCGCCGGTCTAATTGTCATATAGGCTTTAACAAGATTGAAGTTTCATCAACTGAAAATCTTCACTAAATCGCCATGAATATAAAATTTGAACAAGAAACCGACTTTGGAACGGATTGTTCGGAAAGAAGTCACTAAAGTCTAATTACTTCTCGATATATAAACCATTCATGTCTGTATTTCTCTCGAGGCACCACATCAGATGCATGTGTTACCACTGAGCCAATAGCTCTGAGTGCAACAAGCGGCGGTGGAGGATTTCCAACAAGACCAACCCGATAACATCAAATAAATACAATTATTTTGATGTTAAATTTGCTTAGTAGTTCATAAAATTGTGTAATATGTTGAAACATTGGATCGGAATCTCGGCAGTACAACTGGCATGACTTGTTCTGTTAGGTTTGCATTTTTGATTAGAAATATTTTCATGGGTATTTAAATGTGTAATTTGGTGCCATTTTACATCAAATCGTCATATTGTCAATAGAGATCCTCCCTTATCGCGTTACAAGTACATTTATAAGAAAATCAAAAGATGTTAAAAACACACTTTTTGGCCTTCATGCAACAATCTTCCTGGTGTATGCTCTAGTACTAAAGGTTATTTCATTCAAATGTCGGTTACGCCATGCAATATAGTATAATGTACTTTAGTTCAAGCCATATACCAAACTATGATGCACATGGGTGATAATGTACCGCATGTTAAGGAAACCGCCCTCGACACCACTAGCAACAGAGATAATCATCTCGGAACAAATTATTGCTGCAAGCGATGTGATGGTATAAATTATAGCATAGTACGTCATATGGCGTCATATGTTAAAGTGCACTATACCTTTGAATCAATATTGGGATACGTTCGAATCATTTATTTCCCAGATACTTGTCACTCTCTAAATACATGTCTCAAATTTGTCTACATTTATCATTTTAAAATATTCATTTATAATAGATACAATGTATGTATTGGAGGAGTTGACTACTAAGTCATTTGAAATACATGAACAATCGGCAACAGCAAGAAGACTAGGTACCTATCTCAGAAGATATTCTTTCTCTGAGGGAATTGAAATCTTGATCAGGGTCCATTTAAAATACTACTTCACTAGTGTCGTTTGTGTATAATTTATTGACAACTGTCCATCATTGTGAAAATTCATTGGAATCGATTTTTCTGCGACAAATGGTCGATCTTCTTTGCAACATAATGTCTTTACCAGCTTTAGAACGAGTGTAGTATAACACGAAAGTATATACTAAATTCGACAATAAGAGGCAATACCATTGATTTACGAGCGCATACCATCTTTGTAGGACTACTTTGAGTCTTCTGTAGGTCATGGAAGTGGGACATACATTCCTGCATCAAGTATATACTTACCTCATACAGCTGTCAGTTTTCTACTATTGCATGGTCTTTCCTTCCTAAAGAATGTCCATTTATTAGATAGCGTCTACTGGACTGTTCACTTCTTTATAAACATGGGACGATAATAGGATTGTTCATTTGAGCAGTCTCCACTCCCCCAGGGCACTACTTACCAGACGAACATTTCTAGTAATAATAGGTATTGTACGATTTGTAAAGATGGTATAATCCTCTATAGAGAACCACATTACTAATGATGACATTAGCTCAGTATAAACACTAAGAGCTGTCAGCTAGACGAGAATGAAAACTGTGGCATGATTTGGACCAGGGTCTACCCTTGCTCCATCGACAGATTGTATATATTATTTATTGATATAGTTCATAATCAAACTAAATAATAATCTAAGATGAACGTCTGAGTGCGAGACAAGACAGAATCCAGAAGAGGGTCTCTGACCGTCGCTGGATTTTTATGACGTATGTATTGACATAAAACATAAATTCCCCACAGACAATATCAATGGCCATCGTACACGACACTTCCCAAGGCAAAATTTCAATAACGCAGTAAATCCTCTGAAGCCTGGTCTTATGAAGCCTGTTTGCTGATGGAACTAAGTTCGACAGTTTCGAAAATAAAAAAATTGTAGTGATAAAACACCCACTTGATGATTTGAACTGATTCTTACAGTGAAAGCAAGGCTTTTTGAAATTGTACAGTTCAGGGCCAAGTTGCTGGAAATAGTATCAGGCGTTATAAACACCAGATTAAATTATTAATAGCAGATAAGAGATAGACTATTAGCTTTACGTAACGTCATCAAATAGAGGATAAGATTAATTATCACTCTGAGCAACCCATTCCACTCCTACGTCTGAGCCCCCAAAAAGAAAAGAAAAAAAAACATTCTGAAAGTCCGTTTTTCAACCGTGACGTACCATCAGAATTCAAAGGTAAACCCGACAAAGTAGTCAAAGCGTACTCATTTACCTTTACCACGAATAAGCTTTTCTTAGTGAGATATAAAGATTTCAAAATAACCTGCAATTACCTAGCTATGTTTTTTATTTATTTATCTATTTCGCTTACGTCATTTTTATTTCATGTCTGACTGATTCTGTCTGGTGAATGGCAAACAATTAAAATGGTGACAGACCAGCTGTGGTTCAGCGATGAGGTATTTTCATCCCATGTTTTATCTCAATACCATCGCTAAACAATTTAACAATTTAAAAATGTTAAGAAAGGAAGCGCATTTCTGCTACATAAGCTACCGTTTTATTTGATAAATCTGAAGCCAAAAATGTATTATATCCATTATATTATCATTTCGCATTAGCCTGTGGGATTGTTTTTAAAAATTATTTTTCTTTTTTTTTTTGGGCGGGAAGAGTGGGATGGAAAATTATGATAAGGTAAGGCGTCTGTTTTAGCCAAACGGTTAATGTCAAAACCCCCCTTTTTACAAACGCTAATAGAGATAATGTTACCGATCAATTAAACAAAGAGATCTCTTCCAATCCAGTTCCATTTATCTTGAAACTTCCAACCAAAATACAAGATATATCCCATTGTTTTATTAGTGCATTCCATGTAGAGCACTGACTCGATGACCTCGTATAAAATTCAAATCCTGCACACGAGGGCTGAGGGCAATAGAATGACCCCGATTAAGAATTTAATTAAATACAAATTAGAGCAGTCTAATACCACTATATGCTTCACTGATGCCAAGAATTGCTGGCAATACTCGGTTATACCGAATAACCACAGCAGTAGAATGACCCAGATTGATGCTTTAAGCAAATACAAATGTTTGACATTAAAATAAATGGACAAATTATTTGCCCTATTTCCTTCAATTATTTTTAATGTGATTCTATGTCCGAGAAGATGTGAAACTACCGTTCATTATGTTTGTGGCAGACGTCTTCTGATACGTCAAAACAACAGTTATATTGATGCGCCGATGGTTCTGGTAATATTTTATACACATGTACTAAAGAGAATAAATAGAGAAATCATCCCAACATGAACCTCGTGGTTTTTCCACTTTTCTATCTTGTTATTTGTCTGATAGATGAAAACTCAAAATCCGCCACAGCAATTTCCCTTTTATGTTGAACTACCCCGCTGTATTCAATAAGCACAAGCCTAGAAGTTACTGACATTTCGTTTGTTTAGTGTAGCAGATAGATTAATAATCATGTTGTTAACGCACCATCTAACAACGTGGTTGTTTTAAAGGGCCATTTTTATGCCTCAGTTCATATTTTTGTCCGGTTTGACATTTTTTCACTTCCTTCTATGGAACTGACCAAATCATTAGTTTATGTTTTAAAGGTTTAAAATCTGTGGCCGTCGTCATATTAGTGAAATACCCTTGAGTACGACGGTAAACACCAATCAAACAAACAAACAAACAAATAAAATCTGAGGAACATCGTAGATTATTAAAGTAACATTTTAGTATGCATTATAATCTTCTCAGTTACTCGAATTCAGTTACCGATCGTTTGCAAAGATTTCTAGTCAATTTCTTTCATGGTATACTCATTATTTCCTGCCAATGTTTGCAACGTTCTGTGTGATGATATAACATGAATACTTGTGTAAGAATAGGACTGATTTTCTCCCCGGTTGCCAGTGTTCGAATATAAATAAATAAAAATTAAATGAAACTCGCACTGGTAAAATCCATCGTTCAGCAAAGTGGGTTAACAGCGATAAGACTTGCAATTCAAGATTTGACTCTGTGTACGAGCCATTCTTTTCAAGCCAAATCCACGTATACCATTTAAAGACAGGTCGTTTTTGGATGCATCGAGATTTCTGCCTCAATGTATGTGTATGGAGAGGACAGTAACCAATAAACGGTTCACCTTATAATACAAGTGGTGCGATGGGATAATAACACCGATCCTCTTAGAAAATCGTGTTTATTCCAACCCACTTTAACCATTAAAAGACACTTAAAGGACTACAAAATGGTGTATCTGGTCGCTCGAACGATAGATGATCAAATCATCGATATATTCAGCTTATTTTTTTGGCGTCATAAATGTTCAGCAGATATACCAGGTTACGAGAATAGAAGCAACGGAGTTTTCCATTGGACGCTTTACAGATACATTGACCCTGATACAAACTTATTGGGACAAATGTTTTTTTTTAAATACCAGTAGCTGGTAAATATAATCAGAGTATTAACAAAAGCATATTTGAAAGAGAAGCAGGTGTAACGTGTCTGATATCTTTTCGAAATTGAAGACAAACAAAATGACCATCTGTGAAAATCTACTTATTGTGGAATAATATAGAATCTCAACCAATGACCTACAGCTATAACACGTACCCCCGCTCCGAGACTGCGAACTAAATAACAATGATAAATAAGAAAGTGTGTGTGGGATAATTAAAATATTAATAGCGCATGGATGTATTAGTATCATTTCCCTTAGGGCTCAATCAATACAGCATAGGAGCTTTTCTATCTGAGTCGATATACAAAAGGCAAGGAAAATTGAATTAAATGAGGTCTCACTGCAGAATACGCGATCCCGAGAAGCAAGTTGTTTTACTATTATTGTATAAGGTGGAGAAAGTGCTACAAACTGTCGGCTTAGTAGTCACAGTTCCTATGCTTTGCTGTCAGATGACGTGATGTTACATCAGCGCGCACCATGGAAATTGGAGCAACGACTGAAGAAATTTGTCGACTGGAAATCAATATGGCACTCAATACACACATGACTTATTGGATACGATCGGATTGATACCGATAAGGTATTCTTTATTCAAGGCATAGTTTAAATTTCGTAACGTGTAGAAGGATGATTTGGCTTGTTTTACATATTTCATGCCAAGTTTGGAGTTTACAGCCGGAATAGAGATACACTTACACATAGTCACGACCATATTTCATACGACGCCCTGAGGACAAGCGACAATCTTACAGGGTAGACTAAGCAAGGCTGATTCTTATAAAGTAGCTGATCTCTAGTAGCTCGTTCCTTATTCCAACAATCATTATAGCAAGCCCCGTAATCTCCCCCAGGACACGTGCAATGATCACGGTACTTTCCCCTCCCTCTGTCTGATAGTACACTGTTAAATAAAAAGGCGTAAGACAATCCCGGTCCGTGTAGAGCATTATCCTTCAGGCCGTCTTTAACCTACTTTGTCTGAACTGAAACAATTGGACTATTCTTATCTAGTCTTGTGCGCCACGCCATTTCATACTTAAGATTTTTGCCACTCTGTATGGAAAAAAATGGTTTATCAGGTTGAGTGTTGATGTTTCTAATAAAAAGTAAGTGTGTATTTGAACAGAATGAATGAGTAGAGAGAATGAATAGGCCGACTGTTAAAAGCGAAGAAGTACCTTAGAATGCCAGGAGGTTATTTTAATGCATCAGATTGAATCGGGTCTATGAAGTATTGAAACGACACCAAATGAAAATCATTACAGAAAAACAAATATAAAGAACGAGCATGCTTTACAAGTGGGATTACCTTCAAACAGCTTGACTGGCGAAATGATTATGATTACGTTTTAAACATAAGAATATAATGATAATATTCTTTTGTACTGGTTAAAGGAAAGTTTTTTGTTTGTAAGATAATGATAGGGGATTTTTTTCCTAGTACCTTAGTTCTCATGATAAACTTTTTTTAATTGTTACAAATTTAAAATATCAATAGCATTATATTAAATTTTGTCCAATATATCACATTTCAGCTGGTATTAATAATGGGTGATGAACGAATGCTCTCAATAATCGCCGTAAATACGACTCAAAAGCAAATATTTTTATAGGCGTCTTTTTAAATGTTTAGCATACTTTTTTATCAATTGCCGTCCTCAAGCATTTTTAAGTCTACTCTTAGAAATAATGTTTTTTGGTTTTTTTTTTTAACAAAAGATGATGATTCTCAATGGAACTTTTATGACAAAAATGGATCTTTGATAAAACAAGAATTGGAGTAAAGCTTAGGACAGTTGTCATGAAGTATCGAAAGAAGCATAACTGAAGAACAATAAAGGTTCTACTCGTGCCTATTTTGTAAAGGGGGTATATCTATGATGCACCCGTGACAAGATCAGGAAAAGAGTTTCTCTTCGCGACTCACTTTAAATGGAGATTTGATTTTTGCTTCCACACTGATATATAGTTGAACGCAAGCGGACGTTTGTATTCTCCTCAATGTTAAATTTTATACCGCCTGTCGATCTATGGTTTGAAGTTAATTACCACCGGATGCTTTCTTCGTGGTTTCTTACCGGTTTTCAACAAACCAAGTGGGTAATACATGACCAAGATTTTAATGACGTGTCTATTAACAACAAAATTTGAGATAGTCGTTTTGTTGAAATAATACAAATGGGCCGTTACATATCATGTTTATAATTCATTATGGATAAATTTTTACTTTCAGGTATAAAAAAACAAACCCTGTTGAGATGAGTTTATCAGAAAGTAAAAAGAGCATTTTATGTCTGTTTATTACAACTACAGCTACTTGTTACAGTGCAAAACAAAAACAGCAAGACTATATATTTGGTAATGTTTAACATCGTTTTTTATGGTCACTTAGGTGAAGGCGTGCCTGTCTGATTGGGGAAAAACACTCTCGACGTCCCTGTCAACAAGCAATGAGGAGACCAGCCAATAGCACGATGGAATACAAATACATCGCAAACCAATCGGCTTTATGAAGCCCCCAATAGCTCTAAAAACACCAAGACAATATGTAGATTTTCCAATCCTTCGCTAGGAAAACTATCTGCATTTAATGCAGTCAATAAATTAAGCAGACTTGTTTAAAGTCATTATACTTTATACAAATACTGTCTTGTTATTTGGTTCTTAAACACTGTGAAAAATTCTATCCGGGACGTATTTTTCTCAGTGACTATATATAGCATCCCCTAGCATTGGACGGCCAAATCAAACTTAACTTCAATATAGGGTTAATATCAGTTGGATGGTAATTTGAAGATATACACTTATTCAGAGTTTAGAATATTATGTGTTCTTCTTTGTTAATTTAAAAAGACTATAGAAGTTTTCAGATTTCAGCAGCTGGCCTCATTGACTCAATTTATTGGCGGTGTAATTGGTATTTTTAAACTGTTTTACAATTAGTCGCACACATCCGCCATAATTCTCAGAAACCAAATCTGTAAAACTAAACGTGTTACTGAGAAGGTTGACCGAATTCTGTGCTCATCATATTCATACGATATGTCACTTGTGAAAACAGACTTTGAATAATTAGCTAGTTAAACGATTTTTTTCAAAGTAAAACTTATTTTCACAAGATAACAAGTTTAGTATTAAAATAAATCTGTTAAAAAATTCCAAACGGTACTTCTTTAATCGACGTCGTTTATAATATTTTATCAGTTTTTCCTCCTAGCCACCCGGTCAGCCAGCCCTCTAGCCACCCATCCAGCCAGCTAGACAGCCAGCCATCCACCCAACAAGCTAACCGGCCATCCATCCAACCAGCCAGCAATCCAGCCAGCTCCTTCAAAGTACATGCAAGTCTCATCCTCTTAAACTTGGCTTCCGGGTACCCGTTCAAGCTATAACGCTATGTTTTTACTACCACTTTTATAAAGCTGTATTCCAAGGTTCTGTAAGGTGAAGCTGTGGGACTGGTAGGGAGAAAGGGCATCTGTTTAACCTTCGTTTATGTTAGAGCTTATAGCGGTTTACTGGAAGTGGAGTGACTTGCGTGAAATATTGTATATCATATGGAGATACTCACAGGCCTTATTCTACAGCTTGTACCTGGGCAAATGTGTTTTTTTTCGTATCACGTAAACATTTGATGTTGCACAATAAGCGATCCATATAGAAGATTGAACCTACGAACCCACACTGTTTCATGATGATTCAGCCTCTGGGTTGTTCTAAATTATTGTCAACAATCTTGGAAAGGGTTTTAAGTAAAACGGAATGTTGAATTACCTGGTATCAATTAGGATGGGATATTTGAAGCCATAGCTTTTCTCTATTGTGATAAATTACCCGTTGCGGATAATACTAACTAGATTGTGGAGCTAATAAATAATTTGTTATATGAATAAAATAAATATCTGAAGTTTTTGCCAATCTTCAGCTATCCAATACTAGCTTCAATTAAGCCTGGCTAAAATCAGTAAAAAGTGGTTCAATTAAATATTTATCACCTGTTACATAATCATATTAACACAGATATCTCATTAATAATGTTAAATTGAATCGATCATTGTGCAAGCGTGCGGAATTTAGCTCATAGGCTTAACGTCCCCCTTCATTAATTAAAGCCCGGATTAATATCGCTTATATTGGCAAGGATATATGGTAGGACTAAATTTGAGTAAGCTGAACTGGAATAAGGTCAAAGCTAAATTATTAAATAAGTATTTAGCGAAGATTAATACAGTAATGGAATTGTTTTCGGCATTTTTTGTAAATCGAATGTACCCGAGTCTTCAGAATCATTTCACTAACTGATTGTACCGAATATTTTTAACTACTGGACTGTATTCCTGCATTTTATACGACCAAAGTTTGCTTTACCTGTCGCTGTGATTTCCAATACATGGACATAAAAGTCTTATTACGTGTTTTCATATCACTTACATATATCAGATTAACTCACTATATACTTTTAAATCACTCGTTTATCCAAAATGTATATATCAGCGAAAGAAATGAATAAAAACAAACAATCGGAAAGGACAGTAAAATATGTTAAAATTGTAATGTAATACTATATATAATGTCTTACTTAAGCATACATATTGCTAGATAGATGATTTATAAATCTATATGAACTGATATCTTTTAATTTCAAGGGGTCTCCAAAGGAAACTGTATTTACAATCTATCTCTACTTGATTTATTAACATGAACAAGTGGAAGTGTCCACCGTAGGCTAGAGTGTATAGAACAGCCGCCTAAAAGTGTTTCCAATCTGCATTTGAAAAGTCAGATTTGGTTTACAATCTGACAGTCGTTCTTAATATAGTTAATGCACGAAAGTCTATTATGACTTGAAATATAATCAAAACAGTTGTAAACCACAGCGAGCTGTGCTAATATCAAGATACATGTAAGTATAAGTAATTAGGTTAATTATATTTATACGCATCATCGTTGACAGTATTTTATATTTGTACGGAAGACTTAAATTACACCATTAAAGTTCATTTTGAATGTTTTTATCTGTGCAAACTCTTAGGCGAATGAATGAGCTTTTATGGACTACGCTCAACATGAAACTTCCTGACATGATTTTAGGCTACTAGTTATAGTGTTTCTTTGATTAGGGGTTTACCGAGTTTTTATGTTTTTCACACATATTACGGCGTACCAGTCCAATGTTGTAAGGAAATAACCTTCGCCGTATTTTGAACCACAGCTTTTTGCCGCATTATAACACATACAATATCCGTCACATCGGCATCACATTTGTCAGTGATTACTTTGATCTCGTACGTTTCAATACAAGTTATTATGGGTTTTATTTTGTACCACTTCAAATCCTGGTCTAATCCAATATTATTCACGAGTTATAAAAATATCAAATTCCATCCAGTACGGAATGAATTATTAAGATATGGGTATGATTATTTGTCATAAGCTGTCCGCTAATAAAGAGTGTTTCATTACCTGGACATTTTTATTCAGTTAGAAAACAAAATTGCAGCAGAGTTATTTTTGGATGATTTTTGAAAGCATTAATTTATTGATGGTTCAGTTGTCAGAGCTCATCCGACTGGTACCGAAGAAGAATCAGTAGACGATTAATTCTCACGCAAAATCTGTAACCACGAAAATTATTTAACAAGGAATGGATTTACAAAAAAAACACACAAGAGATAGTCTTACATAACAAAGTGTCAAATAAAGGCAATAACGATGGCCATCGTACACAACACACAGCAAGGAACAATTTCGATAAGACAGTAGATCCTCTGAAGCCTGGTCATCTTCGCCTGACATCGTTAGAGGACACTATATAATCTTCCCTGGGGACACACTCATTCGTCATGGTAATTTAGCAAAACACAAAACAACGGTAACATCAATAAGACTACGATGTAAAGTAAAATAGATGACCAGAACGTTTCATTCGTAGTTGTTTAGAACTCTCCATGCGGTTCTTAACCCATTTGGCTAGAGCACACAAAATATGAACATTTGGAGTGTAGCTAAAAAAACTTAGCCCATGAGATGTTGTCTCCATGTTTGTTAAGAGCACTAAGCTCGACTGCATTGAAGAAAATAGTTTTTAAAAAAATCTTCACAAAAACCTTTGTTAATGAAAAACGCCACACTTGATGTTTTGACCTCGGCCTCAGAATGGAAGCTAAGATGTTTACAATTATACAGTTCAGGTTGAAATTGATGGAATTAGTATTACGCTCTATAAGCCCAAAAATTAAAATATGAAAAGCAGGTAAGGTATACACCCTTAACTTTGCGTCATTAAATAGATTCTGGATTCGAAGACTACGCTGTTAAGTAAATAGATCACCAGAACATTCCATTCGCACATGTAGAGAACGTTACTCTCCAGGCGTTTCTTAATCCATTTCGCAGGAGCAGACAAAATGTGAACATTTCAATTTGGAGAGTAGTTAAACAAAACTTCGCCCATGGGATTTTACCCGCATGTTTGTTGATAGAACTAATGTCGACAGTTTTCGAAAAAAAACCAACCCTTTTTTTTTATGAAAAACGGCTACTTGATGTTTTGACCATGGTATCACAATGGAAGCAAAGATGTTTAAAATTGTACAGTTCAGGGTCAAGTTGCTGGAAACAGTATTAGGTGTTTTAAGCGTCGGATTAAATACTTAACAGCAGATAATAGATTTTTGCGTTAGGTCATCTAATAGAGAAGTAGACTAAATATCACTTTGAGCAACCGATTCCACTCTTACGACTGAACCCAGAAGAAAGATTGTGAAAGGCTGTTTTTCAAAACATACTATCAGGATTCTACAGTAAACCCGACAACCCAGTCAAGATGTACTCATTCATCTATTATAGGAAATACGATTTTCTTAATAAGAGGAAAGAATTCATAATAATAATAATAATAATAATAATAATAATAATAATCTTTATTTCAGCTCGATAGCCACATAAGCAATAAAGCCTCTTTTCATGAGGGTCGAGGTATATTTTACTAATTACTTTTACAATGGTTGAATAATGCATCAGCTGATTTACCTGTAGTACAATTTACCATTAACAATCCTTTCAGAAGTTATTACATCAACTCACTCAACATTTAAGTAAAAGGTTAATAAATATTTGAGCTGTCATAAATTAAACCCCAAATAAATGATAAAATAGTTTATAAACAGGACCTGTACATTTTACTACATAAAACACTTCAGTGGTTTTATAGTCCTTTCTTGAACACGTAAAATAAATCAACAAGTTAGGTTTACAAACAAAGGAGGGTGTAAACTAAGTTTTTAAAAAAAGTAGTGTCCTTTTTCTTTGTTTAAATCCGCCTGACCAATACCCAATATAAAATGAAATGCCAAAATATTTTACAAAGATAGGTTTATAAAAAGGAACATATAAACTGGAACATAACATAGTGTTTTCCTCCAGACAAAACACATAAGAGTGTGTATACATGTTATCTGCAGAAGATTATGTTGATTGATTGGTGTTTTACACCACATTACCATTATTAGCCATCAGGAAGGTTAATTTTGAAATTGATAGATGGGCCTGAAATAAAACAAGTTATAAAAGGTAATATGATTTATAGTGTTTACAGTCAGCATAACTCAAATAAGAGGAAACAAGTCATAAATATATTCTCTGTTCCAATATAGTTATAAAGTTACTTAAACCTCAAATATGTTTAAAAATATTTTACAAACAGAAACATTTGCTTTTCCTCTTGATCAAACACTTACAATATTGAGTGGAATCTTTAAGCACATAATTTTTTAAGCAATGCGGAAGAAACAAAATGCTACTGTCCAAAATAAAACAATTGTAAATGTAACTGTTTCTAAGTGAGCATATTTGATGTAGGTAAATACTGTTATCTTAATTCCTGAAAATACCAAAGACCTTAAAATTCCTTCCTATTATACAGTTATGTAGTTATAAAGAAAATATAGTTATCTGTCTTACAGTTTTTATTTTCCCGTTTAGGTATATTTTGCATTAAATGATTATAATTATACAATTTCTGGATAACCACTTCTTGTTTTGTGATAGAACACAACGTTTCGATACATATGCCTGTAT
>JARFOD010111334.1:0-15415 GCA_031763545.1 Mopalia muscosa
TGTATATTTTTGCTTATTTTACTGAAGATCTTTTAATTTTCTTTATTAAATACGGATTTCTCAGATGTGTTTGTATTTACTACGAAAACATGCCAGACATAACTCACGATACGATACAAAATATTAATAGTATATTTTGAAATATTTTTCCTCCACTTTAATTTTGTTTATGGAAGGGAAACTCTTCACATGCTATATTATATTTTTCTTATGTTACAAATCACAATACATCAATATATATCACATATGTTTGAGAAATTACCAGGAGAGGAATCAGTATAGAAAATGGTGTGTTAAGGAATGTTCGTTATAACCGACAATACATCAGAGAAATGGTTTCGAATTATTTCGATCAGAGATATTCTGCCAAGTGAATCATGTCTAAAGTTCAATAGAAAGAACCTAGGGACATCTCTTTTAGATTGAATAACAGCTCAGAATAAACAGAGACAAAGGATTATATAGCAGAGTGATAAGAGCTTTCATAACATCGTCCCACAACCCACACCCACACAGGGAGCCATGGAAGGTTTCAACACTGTATGTTTATTGATTTGAGGAATACACTTTCTGCTCAATATGATACTATGAACTTAACGGCGAATATAATACATGATAATATATATTAAGTATAAATGATAAGATAATATATAGATACTCAATCGTACTGTAAACACACTAAAATACTTTCTTCAACAACACACGACTTCGACAAATAAACAATTTACACATTAAACTACTGGAAAATTCATGTGTATTGTTATCATCAGTCTTATTAATTAACGAAACAAATGGTTCTTTTATGATTGCAAGTCGATAGAGCTGGCCTAACTCCGTTTGAACATGGATTGGCCGAGTCGCTGGTTGGCTTGTTTTGGCGGATTATTTCTGTAGTTGCTGGTGTTGTTGTTCTATTTACCCCCTAAAGTGTCAAGATGAATGGTCAAGCAATTGAAAATAGAACACAGTCATAAAGCTTTTGAATCTAAGCCACAAGAACAAACCGTTGTTTCCGTTGTTGTTGAGTCTTAGAATTTCCCTGTCCTTGTTTGGTGTCAGTGGTGTCGATTGTGGTTTCCTTCGACCATTTGGCCGGTACGCCATTATATGAGTGAATAAACCTTTAGTACGGCATGAAACCCCAAACAAACAAACCTGTAAGAACTAGTTGATGCCGTCAAGGCTTCCCTTACATTCTTTATTTTATGTCAGAAAATTTGCACCACACTTCAAGACCAAATATTTATATTCCTGTCTTAAACTGTTAATGAAACTGGTCATAAAATTTCCACTGTATGGCCAAGAAACATTTTGAAACCATCTGGTACCATTTTTTCAACACAGACTGCAACTTTGGGGTAAACCCTTCCCATTATGTTCTTCCCTGGAAGTCACGTGACGGAGTTCTTTTCTTTGTCAAAGTTACAAAAAAGTCCAGATTCTTACAAATTTGTTTACGTGTAATGTTGTTCAAAATGAATTCAGAAATAATTAAATAACTTTCAAAATTTAAATGCGAATTGCATCGATCTACAGGTATCATTATACTGACAACAAAGTTAATCTACCGCGTATCAGAACAAAATATGACACTGGTTAATGAACTAGGCGACTTTACCAAATATACTGGAGGTAAGACGGCGAAGGATTAAAACAATGGTCAGAATATGATGAGAATATAAATCATAATCTTTATAATTTTTAGCCACTATGTGCATTGTGGGTAGTTTTCGCTCACATAAAGACACCCTTCTCGCCCTTAAGACACACTACTAGTGATATAATCCGGTTCCGGTTTGAGACTGAACTTCACGCTTCCTGTCTTGGATGCCAACTGGAGAAAGCAATTAGATCGATGGTTAACGCGGATATATAGTTAAGAACTTCCCCACCCCTACTGTCGTCGTCTTGACAGGTAAGACATATTGTCGATTTGTTTTTGTTCCAAGTTGAGGTGTGTGTGCTTCTCGTCCATATTCCCCCTCACCTCTTGGGTCACGGGTTCAATTTCCATGAATCTTATCGGGGCTGGTGTGCCAGCAACCAGAGGAAGGTCGTACAATGGTGTGTAATTCGGATTAAATCCAGTTGAACAGATAAATAAACTCATGACCAAAGACAAGCTGGAACTTAAATCGCAATGGACAGCGTTTAAGTGGTGGACATACTACGTAAACATATGGATGACGAGTTTTCTAACCTAACGGTAAAAAAACATGCCAATATGTCTTACCTGTCAAACTGTCTTAAAATGTAGTTCAGGGCTTCTTTGTAGCTGTTGTCTAGTTGCTGGAGGACTGTAATTCTGCAACAGAACACAATAAGTCAGTATCTCAAGTCGGAATCAATGCATACATCTAAACGTTTTCATGTCATATTCTCCATTCCAAAACACTACAGCTAGTGGTAGAATAAATCCTAACTTTACACCGATTCTAAAACACGCTCCAGAAAGAATTTCCGGAAAACTATATGTGTAGCTCCGTGAAAAATTCATACGTCTTTGAAGTGTCGATGACATGGTAATCCAGTTAAGAGAGCCCATGGCATCACCGCTAATGACGTGTCTGGAAAAATAATCTCTCTTTAAAAGGGCGTGCAGAATAAAGAATTTAGTTTGAGGTGATTTTCGTTATTGGCTACTACCTGTAGATATTCCATTTTACAACATAATGATATAGAAAATATTTAAACTTATTAAAATGTCGTCCAAGCGGTATTATTAACAAGCATGAATACATTTAAGTTAGATCTAGAATGATCAAGAAAAGATACATGTTGAGGTATTGGGGGTGTTAGTTGTAACCTAATTGAAGTTAAATGCATGTTGGATCAAATCAGGAGGGGAGGGGAGTTTTGGTTTCATCAACACATTCTTGTCAGACGTTACAAGTGAGGAGGTGTACTAGATTTTCTGATTAAAAGCTCAAAATATCTACTAAATATTAAACATTTTAATTTTTTTTTTCTAACAAACGAGGCTTTATCAGGTATGTAAGAGTCTAGTTTGCATATTGTCTTCCAACATTTGAGACTTTGTGTGACAGTATTACACGACGATTATGGTGCTTTCGTATTGGAGCTGATTGTAGACCTTGGCCAAAATTAAAACTGTTCAGCTTTATGAGGGTTTGGGATTGAATTCGCCTTAGAACCATGTTCCGGCTTAATGTGTTCACTCTCCCATAAAAGTGGAAGCTAACTTGAGGTTTAACCCTTTGTCCATATTATTACCTTTATTTTGCTGGTAAATTTGGCAATTGGACTCGAAATCATTACATTTCAAACTGAGTTCCAGCAGTTTCAATATGTCAGAATAGTCAATCAATGGGACAGGAAACCGACCAAAAGCATGTTTAGCAGAACCAAGTCCTGTCGCAACATACATTTTAAGTCAATCGTCACCCACTTTATCCACCTGAATTTAAAATAGCTAATTAAAAAATTCCTGCGTAATTTTAATAAAACTGGAATGCTGTCATGGTAATTGGTTCTTTGTATATATCGGCATACTTTTTGGGATAAACTCTTTTAAAAAGACCGTGACACGTGCATTGAACAACATAGATTGGCGGTAACGGAAATTGCATTAACATCCACACAAACGTAGATTACCGCAATCCACTTGAATAATTGAAGGATAATTACGGTTATTATGGGAGTTTAAGGGAGTGCTATCGTTGGAACATTTAACACCATCCCCCTAAATCCAATCGTTAATCTATAATCCACATCTACAATGATGTCGAAATACTCAAAGAGATTGTATTTTCGTTATTTTGGGAACAGTTTCTTAGTTTGAACAGATTGAAGTTCAGACAAATTTGCAGGTTGAAACCAGTCCGGGAATCGAACCTACAACCCTCAGAGTTAGGCACCGAACCGCCAGCAGTAAATGTCGGCCACCTAGACCGCTCAGCCACCCGGCCTTCTACAAAGAGATTGATCCAAAGCAATAAAATGTCCATCTTTGCAATACTATGAAATAAATGACCAGCTTCCCGGAAAGACTACAGACGGATCCCTCTTTCCTGCTGTTGACGCGGCCTCTCCAAAAATCCAATCTCCATTGCTAACTGGCAAATCAAGAAAAAGTCGCCTTATATTTAGCAGGAGCCCTCGAGACGTCTAGTGAGTGGATTTAACTAAAGCCAACAAATAGAGGTTGTAGGCTGTATAAAAAAACTGACCATCTCAGAATTGACGTAGCCCATGCTATCAATACACTTTGTCTTGTGCCACCTTATTTTGGTGTTCAGCGTTTGTATAGTAAAGTTTTATTCTTTATTATAACTCGTAGTAGCATACGAACGGACTTTACAGGTATTGAAATCGTGCTTACGACTCGGAGCAGTGCCCTCGAATGCTTTTTGTTATAAGTACGAGTAATAATACAGCACGAATGCTGATAACGAGGGGTCCCGAAAGCAGCATTAGCTTTGAATACGCCAGAGCAACATGAACATGTCGTCAATAAGGTTCTTAAGCATCAAAGATATTAGGATGAATAGATGACAAAGGATTCCAGACAAGCATTCCAGGCAGAGGCTGTAGGATGCACCGCTATCATTAAACTTTTACAAGTGCCAATATGCAGTTCCCGGAATTCAGTATGATGAAAGTGATAAGCATATGAAGTAGAACAAAGCAGTCAATATCTAATGAAGCTCCAAGTTCATCGGGGTTGACGGAAGTTCTCATTCAAGACTGATTGCCGCTCCCAAGAAAGCGTAGATTCGAAGAGTTGATACACGACTGCCTGGCATCAATACAAATCGTAAGATGACGCAAGTCTTTTCCGGTTTAAGAGCTCTCCACAAATCCAATACCGATAGCAAAAAACCTAAGACATACTACCAATGTTCTTATTCACAATCACTGTTCAATATGCTGTTTTGAACCAAAGCTTTTATTTGTTGTCTTATATTCAATTCATTATTGTTGTTGCTCAGGTACCTGGTTACCAACATGCACAACATGACATCATTGAAATACACCAGAAGATGGTCTAACACAAATGGTAAATAATAAACCTACTGATTACCGATATGGGCAACATGACATCAGTTATATACACCAGAAGATCGCCTAACCCACATGATAAATAATAACCTTCCTGGTTACCGATATGCGCAACATGACATCAGTTATATACACCAGACGATCGACTAACCCACATGCTAAATAATAACCCTCCTGATTACCGATATGCGCAACATGACATCAGTTATATACACCAGACGATCGCCTAACCCACATGATAAATAATAACCCTCCTGGTTACCGATATGCGCAACGTGACATCAGTTATATACACCTGAAGATCGCCTTACCCAAAGATATGTAGTAAACCTACTGTTTACCTCTATTCACAACATGATATTAGTGAAATACTCCTGAAGGTGGTGTTACTCACACGATAAATAATAACCCTCCTGGTTACCGACATGAACAAAAATGACATCAGTAATATACAACAGACGATCGCCTAACCCACATGATAAATAATAACGCTCCTGGTTACCGATATGAACAAAAATGACATCAGTTATATACAACAGACGATCGCCTAACCCACATGATTCATAATAAACCTACTGGTTACCGATATGCGCAACATGACATAAGTTATATACACCTGAAGATCGTCTAACCCACATTATTAATTTATAAGCCTGCATTACCATTATCTAGTGTGGCACGCTTACCTCAAATGAGGTTACCCATGCATGTTTTCGGTGTTATGGATTCCATTATTTCGGGTTATTTTAGGATAAACCCACATGCATTAAAAAATTGTTTATATCAATGAAGAGTATAAATTTATGACTTCATCCTCCCTGTCTCTGCTCAACCAAAGGCCACTGGGTACATTCCAAACTGTCGATGTTGCAGAGCATAATATATACAATAAAGACATGGGTTGATTCAATTTTCAGGTAAAAGAAAACGTAATTCTATTTTCTTCCCAAAGTGACTTGCTAATTGATTTTATCGCAGTGTAAGTGACTACAAATTGGAATTCCAATGTGCGGTCTCTGGGGTATTTTCACTCTCAGAAAAGCTTCGTGTTCTCAGCGAGTTTCTCCCGATAATCATTCCACTCAAACACTGTTAAGACACACACAAAAAATAGAAGGAAATATTGAAAAGAAGATAGCCTATTGCTTTCAAGTTATTCATAAAGACTTCAAAAAAACTTCTTTTTTTACACAATTTGTTTTGCTTTTAGTTCTAATATCATTCTCAATTGTGTATTTTCTCTGCTGGAATTGAAACTAAGCCGGTAGTTGGACGGAAGTATCATAACCTACAGTTCAATGTAAAACAACAGGCCGTCAACGTTAAAATATGTCCCTTAAACTATTATGCAACAAAGTTAAAAAAGCTTTGTTTTGTAAAGTTCAACCGGGTGGATGGTTCGTAAAACGCCAATTTATTTTATTTTATTGTTGTGCTATTGGTTTGTTTGTTGTCAGAGAACTATTTTTTCTCTCACTGGACTGACACACCATCACATTGGAGAAATAGCCAAAGGCACGGCGCATTACCCCACTCAAATAAACAAATCTTACGCGTTGCAACTTTCACTGACTGTATCCCCAATGCATCTATCAAAATACACAATTGGAAAAAAATAACAACGTGACACGTCTCAAATGTCTTCAAAGATTAAAATGAAAGAAAAGATGCTGACATTCGATCCGAAAGTGAAAATATCGATCCATTACCCGTTGATGCCAGTGTTGAACAGCGATAATCTGTAGT
Source organism: Mopalia muscosa (assembly GCA_031763545.1). Lineage (NCBI taxonomy): Eukaryota > Metazoa > Mollusca > Polyplacophora > Chitonida > Mopaliidae > Mopalia > Mopalia muscosa. The sequence continues at coordinate 6,769 of JARFOD010111334.1, forward strand.
AGATGCCTTATCTTTTCGATAAGAGAGTATTTGAGAACGCATTGAATGTCATCCGAATATTGTTCGATACAAAGATAACATACACGGACACCAATGTTGGAATAATTTTAGCCTTAATCCAGCAATCGCTGCTGTGGAATATTTCTGTGAAATGGAAAATGTGCAAGGGAAGATATTGGGATTAGTTCATCTCGATATATTTTTTCTGAAAGTATGGGATGCCCTTTAATAGAAAAGGCTGAATGATCTCATTGGGGGATGAATATAAGACAAGCATAACCTCCACAGACAACAGCGGGTATGCCAGAGTGAGTAATGTAAAGGATTTACACCTACTATTCACAATCACAAGCAGACAGAAACTTGAAATCCATACGATTTGATTTGTTTGTTTAAGGTTTAGCGCTGTATTTGAGGTTATTTACCCCATATCCTGTCTTGCCAGCCCAGCGGGTGAAGGAACCACCCTAGACGATACCCTGCAACAAATGACGACAAAACAGAACAATAATAAGATGCATTGCAAAGACTCCTCAAACTGAAACTGCCCCTTCGTTTTGCGGACCACAGGGCTACATAGAGTTCCCTCCGACCGACCGCTGTACCGATTTAAATAAGTTTATTTCCTATATAACACTAGGAGGACAGTCTCCAAACAGATGAAGTATATAAAATTAAACCAGAAGCTGGTTTATCTATTTAAGTGCTATTAAATATAATCCGGTTTTAGATTACTTCATGCCATGTTGAAGGTCTATCTCTAGCCAGGTTTTAGCGATTTAATGTTGTTAGCGGCTAATCTTCTTTAGAGAAACAGGGCTCATAGTTCTGAGAAAATGGAAACTATAGATGCGTCATAGCACTATCGTGTACACAGCAAATACTTGACAGTTAACCATTGCGACACAGATATGTTACTAACTTGGCTTTGGGAGGTTATGACCATGTATTTGGATTTACAAACCTGGTGGACCCTCAATATTCACCAGAAAATCAGGTGAAATTTAACGTGACTCAGAGGGGATTTTACAATACGTGGAACCGTACAATTCACATGATCGATTTATTAGTTTTTGACACCGTTCTTAACGTCAGTTCACTTTTAAAGCATGGTTAACAACATTGACTAGAGTTATACCAAAAGGCCTAGACCCTGTATTACAACACACTAGAGTTGAAATTCTCGCTCACATCGTGTAATTAACATACATGTATACATAACATATAACCCGTGGCACTGGAATAGGACACGATAGATAGATAGATCGATATTCAGCATGCATGGAAAAAACACATTGGTAACTTGGTGTCATTTACAGTTCTGTCAAATACAAATTCACTGATTGACTAGTTCATTGATTTATAAATTGACTGACTGACTGACCGAGCGACCGACCGACCGATCGACTGACTGACTGGCTGACTGACTGACTGACTGACTGACTGACTGACTGATTGACTGATTGATTGGTTGATTGATTGATTGATTGACTGATTGATTGCGTGATTCATTAAGTGGGTGATTGATTGATTGATTGATCGATTGATTGATTGATTGAGCGATTGATTGATTCATTCATTCATTCATTAATTTACTTCTTTATTTATTGATTTATTGATTGATTGATTGATTGATTAAAGCCATGTCCAATGTATTTCACTGTTATGAAGAAAGTAGACCATTAATAACTAAGGTATACTAACATGACCATATTAAGTCAGTTTTTTTGTAATCCTACAATTGTTTTTCCCCGGTTAAAATCAAGGCTTCGGCTGTTCTGAGTAAACTATGACTCTTCTTGGAAAGAAAAACAGGTATAACAACACAGTAGAGGAAAAATGAGTCTAGAGAATTATGAAAAAACGCCAAAAAGATACTGTATAAATCACAAATCCTCTTTTCATAGACTAGACTATAGTGTCAGTTGTTGATTCAATCCTCTTTACTGAGTATTACAGACATCCCTAATGGATGAAAAGACACTTCTGCTAGATGCAACAAGAGCTTAAGGGAACATACGAGGTCAATCAAACATTTTTGCAAACAACAAAAACAAATGGCTGAATTTTCAAACAGTTTCCAAAATAATTTTTGTAAATAAAAAAAAAATAACAAATTACAATAATAAACTGTTCAATATAATTTAACTAGAAAGTAAACTGAATTTAATTGTCTTGATTTAAAAGAAACACTTTAAAACAAAGAAATATTGTAACTTGAGTTACAACATTCTTGGGATATTTGGAACGAACAAACCGTTAAATTGCTATTATTACACGAGGATGTGAATACAAGGCCACTAAGTAAGTACCGTAGTTTACGTATGTTTATCGTATTAACTCTGTATCCTGTGGCCACCGTCTCCTCACAATGACGACATCCTCTCGCCTTCAAGACACACTGATATTGATGTATTTCCGGGTTGTGGCGGAACTTTACGGTTCCTGTCTATGTCGCCTTTTGGAGAGAAAATTAGGTCGATACTTAACACGGGGTCATCAAGGATTCGGATCGGGTCTGTGAGACCAAGGCTGATGTGGCCTTGCAGAGTTCGGGCCAACTTGTTGAAGTTGTAGTACTTGAAATTTCAGATCTTCTATCAAATTAATTTGTTGTAAACTATATCTTGAATTTAGTGCTTAAAGTTAAGGTATTATTATTTATTATACGTCCTGGGGCTCGTTTTACAAAGCAATCTTTGCTAACGTTGAACGTAACTGTCATGGTAACACTATATCTTCAACACTGGTCATCATGCTAGTTGCGCTTTACCTAAGCTAAGATGTCTTTGTGAAACAGGCCCCTGGTACGCTAGCTACTTTATTTGGTTGTCAAATAGTTCCATTTGTATTTAATGACCTACTGCAACTTATTTTAACCCCATGGCGAAGAAGTCTTTGTGTGTAGTGCGTGTGTCTTTCATGTTGTCTCAAGTCTAACCCAATCACAAAAGTAGGACATCGGTGGAAGCATTTGACACCCTTGTCCTGTATTCAGGTGGATTGATTGGTTTAAGATGGTGCTTCATTTATATATTTATATGACGTAGATGTACTCAAACAGTAAATCCCCCCACAAGCATAAAACGTGAAAGATGATGATGTCTTGGAAATATAATGTTCGGTCATCGCTTAGTTAAAAATGGCTGCCTGTTAAAAATACTCTTGGTTAATACACAGAAGATTCCCTGATAAAGATAACACAATATACGAAAAGGGGTACCACCAAACGAAAGTAGCTTCTTGTTTATCAGATTCGAACTAAGGAACCACTGTTATTTTGGGGATTATTGGCAGCACTCCCAACACTCTCACATGCGAGGAAGAACAAGAACTCTAAGTGCCTCGTACAAAAGAAAAGACATGTAAAAAGTACCTTACCACTATAATTCCCTAGCAAACGAAATCCAGTCGGTTAGCAAGAGTTTGTTGATCCCGGCTCTTTCCAGTTTTTGGTGTATTCACTGACAGACTGCAATTTTTAAAGTAAGCACAATCAGTTAGTTCTCGACGTTCAAATTTTCTAACGGGCCGTAATATGGTAACTCCAACCATTCAACAGCATTTGTGGATTTTCTATATACCTACACACACTGATGGTGACACTTACTTCAGAGAGACTGTCATATTCCTTTTAAGAAGAATCTTCATGATAGCACGTGCAGCTACGTGACAAAATCACACTTCTGAGCAAGAGCGGTAGAAGGATGCGTGACAATTCAACCATTGCAAAACTCATACTCTGTTTAAAGTACTTTAAGTTGTGAATGCAATATCAGACCTTGGTTTCCTGTAGATTTTTTCTTGAATTTATCTGGTACTTCTGTCATGGGCTTTTGATCATATCAACGCACTGAAGACTAAAAATTCAGTTTGCGATTTGTAACAAGTTTTCATCGATATTTTCAAACAGTTCAAGCAGTACTAAAATCTTAAAAGGTGTCAAACCTTACAATCAATACCAGGACCTGCTTCCTAGAATACAAGGTCAAGATTGTCAAAGAGAAACCTCTGTAACAACCAATTAGTCGGTTTTACGTCATTATGCGTCTCCACTTCGCGGAAAAATGAAAAAGCACAGCGAAAATCAACTAGCCAACCGGGAGTACCTCTTCAAAAATCTGAAAACCAGTAGAAGTGGCAAAGCAAAGAGAGATAGTAAGCCTTTATGTAATGGCCAACAGCGAGGGCAACCGCAATGGGACATGCCACTTGTAAAAAGCTCTCAAAAAATCCAATCATTGCCGCTAACCGATAAATAAAGTAAAACGCCACTCACAAGTACCGTAAGCGCACTCAAGCCGTCTGGCAGTCGTTCAACGGTTTTCTAGCGGTCCGCCTAAACAAATTGACCATTTAGTACAGTGTGCACTGTATCCAGACAAACAGTCTGCTATAAAGCTCTGTTATTTCAGTATGAAGCAGAATATGAATAACGGGTTATGCATTTTCTATTTGATTGGAGTTTTCGCCATACTGAATGTAAGACACATTGTAAGTTTACTCCCGTGACGTTGATGCCCATATATGAAGACGACAATACCGTGCATATGCCCCTGAGAAATCCCTGGAAAGTTGTAACACGCCTGTGTGTTTTCTAGTGTATCCGATATAGGACTTGGCTCTATGTCGAAACAAAGAAATGAGCAATCCACTGCAACAGACAACCAAAGATTAATATTAATAAAGCCGCTTTCTGAAAACAGGATTCCTTCTCCACTGTTTGTCACGATATGCAGACAGAGTTGATGTTCTGGATGAGAAATGATTCATGCATTTAGATGCGTTTTAGTCAAATCTGTTTGGACAAAATGCAGTGAGAACTGATACTCAACTTTTGGAGATGTTAGTCGTGCTGCAGGTGAAAAGGGTTGACAGACTACTTTATTTGGTAGGCTAATAGCGTTAGATGTGTAGTCTATAAACTTACACCAAACTCGAAGAGCGAGACATTTACTACACTATCGAAAGCAATACGTTTTTGTTCACAGTTCTGTTATGTCTCCCACAAAAGAGGCATCCCCGTGATTTTTCCGCTAAATGGGTGAAGAAATATTCGAGAGGTTAGCACATAAGACACAATTGCGATTCCAGTTGCAGATTTTCGCAAAATTGTTTCAACCATATGATTATGTTTACATTCTCTGTGTTGTTACTTACCGAAACGAAGAGGGAGTCGTTAATTTGAAGGCGTTGTCTACAAAACAACTACAAAAATATTGCGTCATTAATTCGACGACGGTGGCGATACTTAGTATTTATTTGATTGACGTTTAGGTATGGGTATTTTACTCACACTTTACATTGTCGGTGTATCTTCGACAAAGAGCGAAAACCCTGATGCGCTAAGTAGAGAGGCAGCCTCGCACCTAAACAAGACACGGAAGGGGTTCTCACAGCAAAATAGATCTAACCTTACAGTTGTCAATATTCAGAGACATAAAACCTGACAACCCTGTCCAGTGGTAAATTCCTGGATCGTAACAAGACATTTCGCTCAAGAAGCTACTGTTTATGAAAAGGGTACTAAAGTTAACAAGTGACAGATCTTAACTAATGTCCGAGTTTGAACTATCGAACGTGGATTTTACATCAAGGAATGGAATTTCAATTAGAAAATGAAAATGATCAGACAAAACCTGAAAAAGCATTTAACCTCTTTCACAATATGAAAGAACATTCATAGCACATAGTTCAACAAAAACAATTTTTTACAAAAGTAGAGATTTATTTGGACACTATGCCAAGAACACACTTCAAAGACTCACATTAGCCGTCTATTCAGACTGAGAGCACAGCATGAAGCAGATTCAAATATCTTACACAGGATAAAAACTGGTAAACTATTGAAACAAATAAGCTGGACTCGCTCTGTTTCTTTGCGCTGAAACGAGCAATCATGGGTATTTAACTGGAAATTTGTTTTACGTTTAATACGAAGAAGACACATTTATTCCCTTTAAACTCAAAAGTGTTTCCGTTTCGAAGGAAACGGATTATAACCTCGTGTTTAATAGGCATCGTACTTAAGGTTATTTCACGTATATGACACCATGACCATGGACGTCAATGGCAACAAACAATGGCAAGATAGACGCAGGACATTACATTCATAAATCTCATTGTCGTGGAGAAAACTTTGCAACTGGCTGATTTCGACTGAGCGATTTAAATCGTAAGGGGATCACATTATATTTGACAATATATCAAACTATCGCAGTGCAAAATAAGCTACAATAGGACGAAGTGAGCACAAGACGTCATAAACAATCAGTTTTGCGTTGATCTTTAGCTTGTCGCGCCCCGGTTATGTCAAGCGTGTTATCACTTGTAGCTTTATTCTACATATGTGGAATCAGTTTTGCTTTTATTTTACTTACGTACAATTCTTTTTCACATTACTTATGTTGAACAAATCCACATATGTAAAATAAAAATGTATAAGTGATACCATTCAGTACGACGTTAAAACCAAATCAAACCAATAAACCGGCATTGTTTTCTCTAACGTGGGTGTTGTTCTCTCTGGTGGACACTTTAAACTGACCCAGATGTGTATGTACCAATGCGCGCTTCTCGTTTCTCTCTCGATAACGAAGCGAAATTATCTATTGTTTTTTTTACTAAAATTACTACAAAAAAAAAGCATTTATGTGATAAATAGAATATCGAATTCGTGACCCGGATATCAACTTTATGAAACTACTGTAGTAATTTTTATTAATTCATCGCCGGAGGCTCGGAAGAAATGAAAAACTCTACCCTCTTTTCATAAATTTGATATCCCCGGGTCACTCTTCAGAGATCCTCTACTTATTTATGACATTGGTTAACTAAATGTAATGCATGTCGACTGTTATTTGCAATAAACCCAAACATTGGGAGTGATGCGATGTGCAAAAAGTGGATACTACAACGGAACTGCTTCCATGGAAAACATTTTCTCCTTCTGGTAGTTTGGTCGTTTATTTACATGTATATGGCGGTTCCATTCGAGCGAATGATGTGCACCACATTTTCCTCTTCTAAATTGCAGTTAAGTTTGTCTTTACTCTCTCAACTTCTTATATTTATGTGACTGGCATTGCGTCTGCACGATCTGTTTGGTATCAAACAAACGCACAAATAAGGAAATGATGGAAGAACTGCAATGTAGATACTGGTAGATAAAACATTTTCTAACTGGTTATAACTCATGGCCTTCTGGCTAAGGACAGTTTGTTTAAAGGGAATCAATGCTGTCTTTACCTAGCACTGGAGGAAAATTAACTTTCACAACATTATAGAAACGCTTCATATCTTGGTTGTGCTAGTGTCAATTATTGTCGGAATACACATGAGAAATGACTCCAGGTGTCGGTTTATGTATTTTGAAGGATGTCCATTATGTTGTCAATCGAATAAAACCAGTCAGCCGTTTCATCAGTCACTTCTTCTCACTATGTCATATACCTGAGGTCAACAAGGTTTGTTTGTTTGATTGATTAGGGTTTAACGCCGTAGGTACATCGTTAGTATATAAAAAAGCATTTTCACACAGTCCCATTTATTTTATAACACAATTAAATTCATAACTTGACCTTCATCATTAAGTTTAATAAACCGTATGCGTAATTTGGTCGCAAATTTCCGTAGATCCTAAGCACAAGATATAGAGTGATAATATGATGCATTGAAATAATATTATAATTTTGAAATGATTTATCCCTGTATGGTCATATCAGACACTCTATTCGTCGTGAGAGGGGATTTTCTCAATCGTCAGACACTGTGTTCGTCATGAGAGATGATTGCAAGGCATGCCAAGAATAAGTTTTAAGTAGCAGCTCTGCAAATGGCCACCGTTGATCCACCAATCAACGGCGTTTGATATAAGGTGTCGTCAGATCTTCGCAGGACCGATTAACTTTTCAACTGGGGTTTTATTCAGATTGAAGCCTAGTTCAACTTCACAATGAAAGCAAACATAAACTCCTTACCTGGTATTCCACTCAATTTGTTTAACCAAATCACGTTCCAAAATTATGAGTTCCGTGAATCTGTGAAACATAAAAATGAGCTTTTTTTTTTATATAAACTTTATTGTAATGATGTACACAGTAAGCGATACGCTTATATTGTGTACCAAAAAAAATGAGCTTTAGTTGTGACAATTGATATCCAAGATATGACGCATTGTATTATATGCGATGTTATGTTAAATTTATCTTCCTCAAACAATTGGTGAAAGTAAAAGCTCACAGACGTATATATCAGTTTATTGAAGAGACAAAAACAAATCCAGCCAGAAATCGTCTTCACGTTAACCTTGTCTTCATTATGCGGTCTGTATTTGATTAATGTTAATTTGTGGACAATGAGTATATTTTGCGTGTCGCCCAATGATAATTCTAACTGTATAATAGAAGAAAAATATGCCAAAGCTATATATGTGATTTCATAATAATGTGGCCCTTAAGTAACAATCAAACATTTTTTAAGCGAAATCCATCTGAGAGGTGTTGGCATTTATATTTCATCCGCAGCAACCTAACCTTATGAACGGGTTAATTTAACAGTATTTTATAAAACGAACTATTGTAGTTAAAAGCGCATGCATCCCTGTCATTTCATATCAGGGATTACCACTCCTTCCTCACAGCTGTGC
>JARFOD010111344.1:0-15415 GCA_031763545.1 Mopalia muscosa
GTCAGTGGATTCTGAAATTCAAACTGCGCGAAACTAACGAAATCTACCATTTCTTGCGCAATGAGTCATATGGCACTGTGAAAGTCCACCAAAAGTCACAATGCCGTTGGGACAGGGTAGTGGCTGGTTTCGTACCACTTCTTGATAGACTTCTGGTGAAATGCAAGTAGGGCGTAAAACAGCAATCATATAAACAAACCACACCATATATATATAACATTACAGCTGTGTTACATGTTTACTGCTGAAAGTCTCTTCTAAATGAGATACCTTCAAAGATGATTTTTGAAGAACCGACTAAAATCAAAAAATAAATAGAAGGAAAATAGAAGAAAAAAATCAAAGCAAAAACAGTGAATAACCCCCTGACAAATAAAAATATGCCCCAAACAATCAATAAAAAGGGCACTTTTTCTTGTAACTTTTTAAAAAAGTGTCGTCTTTTTTTCAGGCAATTAAGTCGTCTAGAGAAGAAGATGCGGTCTGATATTGCCATGGTTCTCCACATTTTACAAAACCAGTTGCCAGGGGCACCACATTTGGCTCCTCCTACTCCACAAGACCGTTCTCCATTGACCCCTGGCAGCGACCCTTCACCTTTCATTCCCAGCAACGACCCTTCACCTCTTAGTCCTGGGGTTGACCCTCCAACCTTGACCCCTGGCAATGACATTCAGGATGCTTGGCCCCCTCCTCCAGAAGAAACATGGTTTGCACAAGAAGCAGAAAATAAAGTAAGAAGACAGACTGTGTTTTTCAGAAAGCTTTTAGAGCAGTTGAAAACTCGGTATGGCATCAATACTAAGCAAGACACTTTACATAGTAAAATAATGGGATAAAGCCGATACGTTTGATGTCTTTGTATTGTCCTTGAGTGTCCTGTATTTGTCATGTGATGTCTGTGTTTGGGACAGTGGTGTCATGAGTGGTTTCCTTCACCCATTGGGCTGGCACGCCTCATGTGAGTGAAATAACCTTAAGTAGGCCTACCTTAAATAATATATTCTCCCCATTTAAATCCGTCAAAGGAGAATGAAATGGATACCTTTGAGGAAATATTTACGTTAACCTCTTAATGAGCTTCACATAAAAATGAAGAGTAAAAAGCTGTTATGGACAGAAGGGATTTAAGTCTAATACTTGTGTTTCTACAAGGGTGAAAATCAAGTTTACAGAAGGAATATATTTAAGAAGGAATATAGTATATGATCTTCTATCATGGGATTTAGATTACAGGTACCAAAATATCTTTTTCATAACATTAAATATGACAAAATTTCAATTTCAAAGCACTATGGCCCTCTGTCTCTGACTTGAATTTTATTTTGTTGTTTTTTTGTTTGTTACAGAAGTCTTATCCTTCACCTCCTGAGGAAGAGTCGCCATGGCAACGAAGGGTTGATGCTTATCCTGACAGCCAGTCAGAATCAAGACAGTCATTTTCTTCTTCATCAGAGAATCAATCAGTGATAGCTACACGAAATATCTCTGGCCAATCAGAGACAGCTAGTGACATTGAAACTGACCAATCAAAGACTGTTTCTGAATCGGCACCTGGCCAATCAGATTCTAGGTTATCCCCAACAAGGCAAAGACAATTAGGCTTACCTGATGGGAAGGACTTTCAAAATACACAAGTGTGATATGCATGTTTATCAACCAATTCCCTCAATGTGTATTTGTGATACCTGTATATTATTTAAGTGAGGAAAATCTCAGTGTTCAGGATTCAACATAAGTTAAACTTATATTTATTGTGATTTTAATATGAAGATTCTAATTGTTAAGAGAGCTAGAAATAACCTGAATGTATGGAAATGTTGTATGGAAATGTTGTTAGAAAACTATCTATTATGTTAGGTTGATCTTGTACAGGCATGAATGGTGTCTTGAAAGGTTTGGTTTACCACATATTGTTTCAGCTACAATTTTTTGTGTGCAGTTCCTCAATACACATCTAAGTCATACAGGTAGTCAACATACATTATAGTTTCTTTAACACACACATCTAAGTCAGTCCTGGTACACAATATCCACTCACATTTTATTTTCATAAAGGTTGGGTGGGAGCCCTATGTTGCTCTGGTGCTCTTTGAGCTAATGGGCAACATGAAGCTGGTCTGTTTCTGATGTTTTTATCTTTGTTCGTTGCCAGTGATGTCAAGGGTGGTTTTTCTCCACCCGTTGGTCTGGCAAAATGTCATATAAGTGAAACAAGAACAGCATAAAATTACAAGGTTTCCTCTCGGGTTTCCACTGTAATAAGGCTAGGTGTAGTGTGAAGTTGACAATCCGTTGTCATATAAGTGAAATACTCTTGAGTATGACTTTAAACCCCAATCAAACAAACAATCCTGATGAAACAAACCAACTGGATGATTAGTTGAGCAGATCAGGTACAATAAATGATACAGAACATCAACCCATGCTTAATTCCAGTTAACTATTTGCATTTCTTTAGCCCCAATCCTATTCTCGCGTGAGTATGCCAGGCCATTGCCCATGAATTTCCCTCAATATTTGGGGGCTAAGTATGCCACAGACAAGCAAATAAAGAAGTGCAAAACAAGATGAGATGTGCATAAGTGTATCTTAGAGTTCATGTCTCGACATAGGAAGTAGAATCGATTATTTTTAATAATGCTTGTGCCCTTGTAAGCAGTCCAGGTGACGAACACAACATCAATTTTTCATTTAGGTAAATTAATGATAAGTATTGCTTGTAACAATCAGCTGATCAGGTATGATTCGCAATCTGAGCCTTTGTTTAATTTCCATCAATTAAGTGCTTTGCTTGTTCCGTTATAAACGGATCAGGTATGGAACATTTTAGTGTATTGCTTGTTTCTAAATGTGCAAATCAGGATAGTGCATTGTACAAAATGTCAGTATACATTTATCATCACGTCAACAATCTGGACTGTGGTCTGAACAGTTGTAAATCAATCAAATGCATTTTGCTGGCTTCCAAGATACATGTAGCTTTAACAGTTGAGAAAACAATTTACATTATTATAATCCCAGGTATAACTCTCAACATAACAACAACAATCATCATTCTCCGCAAAACTGCGAGTCCATCAGTCACCATCAGTAGCATGAGTATGCCAGGAACTAGCAGGAGTAAGTTTTTATGAGATTTTCCACAATATTTAAGCGAAAGAACAATGTGAAATGGTTAATCTGTCGCCATGTTATTAAAAGGGAACTAACATGATTGTTAACCATAATCAAACAAGCATAATTGTCCAAGCTTGGGACTGCGACTGTCAACCCTGCTGGCTACATGTAGTCTACCATTGTACCTTTTCCATTGGGAGGGTGATTATAATTTTTTGTTGTGGTGCAATGTGCAACCATCTTGACTTCATGAAGGGGACATACTGGCTGACCATTAAAATCTGTTTTGCACAACCAAGACGAACCTAGGAAATGACATCATCATATCAATGTACTATGGATCCCTGTAGCCATTTTCACAAAATGATACAAATTGCTATGTGGTACAACATTTTGTAAAAGTTGACCCACATTTGTAAAATAGCAGGCTGTCAACTTTTTTTCTCTCCATAAAACACAATATTGCTCTTAGACATTAAGTATCGGTGGATTTTAAGTCCTATCCGTTATGCTAGAAAAATACTAAAATTGAAAAGTGGCCGACACCACAGAACTGTTTAGAAGGTACTGACCTGCTGAATATTTTATGTCATTTTACATGAATTACAATTATTATTTTATGTGGGTATCATTTGCATATCTCTGTGTGAAAATGCCTGGGTTATGAATGAGAAGTCTGTTGTTTGTTTTTGTTTTTTTAACTCTAGACTTACGGTATTCTTTTAGACTTTTGTTTATTTTAAATGCTGTCTATGATGTTATTATTTATAACAATTTTTTTTATAATATCACATATTATATATCTATTATGCTTGTGGGAATTTTAATGTGTTTTGAAAGTGTGGAATTGCAGTGTTATGTTTTGGGTTTCGCGTCCATTTTCCGGGGTGGGTAAAGTATGGGTGGTTTCCTGTAAAACTAGGAGCTAATGATGTACACAAAGCCAAGTTGGTGTGTTGTGTGGCACTGTAAATTCGGTAGCTTTCTCACGACAGACTGTTTACCAGTATCCTGTACTAGGCTTGTAGCATGTCATTCTTTATTTCTAGTGTGACATCTACAGTGGATTCTGTCAAGCTGGTGCTGCAACCATCTGGATAACCCGCCTTCATTAATAGAAGTGAAATACTCTTAAGTACAATGTTATTCCCCACTCAAACAAACCCCTACTCAGGCCTCTTATTCCACTTCCTATTGATTATAAGCTATAAGTATGTATATAGATATTGACTATCATCATTATATGTTCATGTAAAAAGATCATCGTTAGTTGCCCATATTGAGCAACCTGCTAGTTTTAAAATAAATTGTTACAGTAACATTTATTAAATACATGTATTTACATGTATTTATACTAATATGCACCAATGACAGAATACTCCAAAACTAAAACTCAACACAGAAATTGTTTCATGTAATACAATGTTTTAAACCCCTCACCCAGCTTTTCACTAAAAACACAAAACAAAACAACTGTGCTATCATATCAAAAATATAAACACCAATCAAACATAAATTTAACATCATTATATGATGACAATATGAATTTTAATACATAAAATATATACAGTTAAAAGCTGTAACAGTTTGACTTTGGGATACTGTCAATACTATATTAGTGGTTAGTCTGCTGGAGTTTTGGCCCTCCTTCTATCAGAGCAGTATCCAGAGCCATGTTAGTTACAGAAAATATATGGGCGCCCAAACTTTTTCAAGCCCAAATTAATGTCAATATATTACTATTTTCATAAATTCCTGTTAAAATCAAGCTAAAAGCGGATTCAGAACTATGATAATGGTCTGAAGAATTTGGGATAGGAACCTAGGAAATTGTTCTAAACTGCCCTGTCGATGTAGCAAGTGCCTATGGCAGAGGCTAGTATGTCCGAGTATTAGTTCTCTGTTGATGTACCGCAGGCCAGGGGTTAGTTAGCATGTTGATACTCAAATACAGTATCCTTTTTACAACTTACAGTCCCAAAGACAACTAAAAAAATAATGAACAGTTCATGCTGATTACATTTGGGTTTATTTAAACCATCTTAATTATCAGACTGCTAATGATGCTTTTAATAAACAGAAATATAAAGCCAACCTGAATTGTTCATCACCATACTCTAGTATTTGAAATTTTTCGTTGGAAATTCAAATATTTTAAGATTTGGGTGGGATGATTCAGGTTGGAGGGGGTCTAACATTTTTGTCAAATTATTTTCTTTCCATATAAGATAGAAACTTTAACCCAACTTCTCAATCCATCAGGTTAATACAACAATTGACATAAAGTTTGCAATCTAAGAAATATACTCTCAACTTGAGCCCAAAATAAATAATCTTTGATGTGATCAAAATGATGATAAATAAACCAGCATTCAAGAACCCCACATACTCATACTGAATGTATTACTCATAAATAGAGCCTATTATGAACGTGCAAGCAAGCCAATTAATATTACATTATGTAAAACTCACCCCATAAATTGTAAACATTATTGTAATGACACTGCATCGGTTATGTTGAAAATCAGTAATGATGTTAGCAATTAATAAAAAACCCAACGGTTGTGTTCAATTTTTCTGTAAAAATAAATCATTGTAAATATCACCATAATGTCTGATTTTATAGAAAGTTACTATTTGTACATTGCCTCTAGTGATATGAAGACTTGAAAACAACCTATTGAATATTTAAATGTACTGTTATCAAAAGGAGATTACTTTATTAAAAAGATGAAGAATTTTGTAACATATTGTGCAGTAAATGTTAAAATATACTTGGCGTTAAAATATTATGTACTTGTGTGAAGAATGGAGGCATATGTGTAGCCTAATATTTAGTTTCCATGAAATTAATTACCGGTATTTACAATAATAAAATTTAAACCGGATGTGAGCTGATAGACAACAAATTAGTTTATACAGCCTGGTAGCAGTGGCAGTAGTTCTTAACACTCTGTAAAAGTTCATTAACTGGCAACAAAAGAATTGAATCTTTTGCAGCCAGAGTCTTGGAAAGTTTGCAAGGGAGATATATTTTTTTTTGAAGGAGGGCGATTCTCTGTCGTCATTCACAGCATTCATGGCAGTGGCAACTTCAAATGATGTCACACAGGTACGTTAATCCATTGTGGTGTTTCAAAGAATCACGAAGAACCTGTGACATATTGTAATCCCAGCTTCAACATAACCCTATTTGACATTGTGAGTCATTTGATTGAAACCGTCGTCATCTTACCTCTATGGCTCACAAACAGTTCACTTGGCTATAATCCAGGACGATTTTGAATTTAGTGATATTTGGTCAATAACTGAACATTGTGCATTATCACTCCAGGCAAATTACAGTTGTTTAAATAACCTGGGTCAATGTTATGATATTCAGCTTTAGATCAATGTAATTTATTGTGACTTTCTGGAAAGATATCGATGGCACGCTTTTATCACAAAGTTGCAATCTGCTTTGAAAAACTAGATAGTACTTGATGGTTACAAAATGATTTTGAGTCTCCCAAGGTCCGTTTCTATATTTTTATTGTGAGTGTGCAAGGATATATTGATGTTACTTGAATGGATCTTCTTGTTCCTGCAAAACAAATTATTTGTTTTCGTCTTGTGATAGTATTTTCTTCAGATTGTCCACAGTCATGGCAGTTTGCAGCCTCCATATAATGGGCTGGCACACCCTCATCAAAGTATGCTAGCTAAATCATAGGTGGTTTTCTTCACCTGTTGGTCCGGCAAACTGTCGTTTTGAGTGAAAGTATCATAAGTATGGGGTTAAAACTCTTTTTGAGGAAAGGGGAACATGGAACCTGGTTCCATTTGTACTGTCTTGTATTGATGCATTCTGTAATTGGCTTGTTTGTATCTTGCAAGTATTTTGCTAGGCTTGTTTATTTACTTATTGAGCTAGCATGCTCGTCAATCCATGAATCCTGACATAGTGAAATATATTTTATTGTTTTTTTTTTTCAAAGAATAACAATAAAATAAATAAATAAAACACAGACTCCTGGTCTACTCCAGGTTAATACTTACTTTTAGGAGCTTTCAGTCAATAGACCTGGGCTTTTGCCCATAATTATGTATGTAATTCAACCAACTAATGAACAATTGTTTATTATATAAACATTAAAATAGTAGACAAGTGTAGATTGTGGTATTGGACAAGAAGATTATTCTATTTGAATGTAGATAAGCAGCCTTGGTGTGGTTAACTACATTTTAAACAAATAATTTTGTAAGCAATGTTAGTTTTTCAAAACAAAATAATGTTATATATCTGGCATACAAAACAATGTATACAATTTTGAAAATGTTTAGTTAACAACACCATATACAATTTGTGAGCAATGTTTAGTTATGTCAGACTGTAGCCTAACATTTGTGAACAATGTACTACAGAATTAAATGTTACACACACAATATACAAGAGATGTGTAAACAATGTTTAACGCCACAATGTAAGAGCTTTGTGAACCATGTATGTTTTGCAACTCACTACAAGAGATTTGTGAACAAGGTTTTGCAACACATATTTTGTGAAATCAATTTTTTGCAACACAATGTAAAGCCTGTGATTCATTTTTAGTTTACAAAGTGTTATTTTAGTTAGGTTAATTTAGTTGACCACAATACATTCTTGGAGAGAACAGAACATCTATGAGAAAAAAAGAAATTTAGATTTTTGCATTACAGGGAGAAGTACGGATTTCATTTCAAGTTCCAAGCCTTAGAAAATGTATAAGTTCAACAAATTTTGCATTTTGTCGCCACACATTTCAAAATTTTAAAAGTTATTGTTTGTTGGGAGCATCTACTATAGTGGTGATCCATGAACTTAAAACGCCATGGACTTAATTCTTCCAGGGTCAAAACTTTACACGCATTATATTCTGCTAATAAAACTGTATAGATCCGGCCTGTAACAACAATTGCTGAAAAAGTAGGTCCATTCTCACATAATGTGGCCTAAATACGATTGGTATATGTGTGTGCCACTTTTACATGTCCATGCGATCGATAAGGGGACATAACTCTAGGTATCCAATTTTTGTTCCGCAAGCTTGACTAAAACTGTGTTATATATAGCTGATGTTACATTACTAATTATACCGCCAAGTGATCTCTGTTATATGATGACTATATACATATTTAAATATATCTATTGTTATTGTATAGATCAGAACTTCATTGAAGATAAAATGGTTGAGAGTTTCATAATAAACATATTGAGATATAAAATCAGAGTCTTGTCGGCTTCGTTCATAAAAGGTGGTAAGCAAATGAATCCGCTGCTATTCATGTATTCAAATCGTTTTGTTCCAGCCGTTGATAAAAAAAGAGAGATTTGTCGCGAATGCTTGGCCACTAGATGGAGCTTTTCAAAGGTATTAGCTGAAGGTTGGAAGTGGCTTTCTGTTGCCTTGGTGCTTTCAAGGCTGTTCCTTATAGAAAAATCATTTTTGACATGATATAAGATAACTGAACAATCCTATAGTTTTTGGAGAAAGTTAAAAATTGAAAAATTGGTAGGCAGCCTTTAATGGAAATAAATTTTGGTTTAAGAGTAATGAAGTTTGTAAGCATTCTTTTAAAAGGGAATTATATTGATCTACAGCTGCACGACATCATAGTATAGTCCCTGTGTATCTATACAACTGCAATTTACGCCGTCTAAGCGAATATTCCTACATTCAAAATTGCCCTGGTTTATGACCAAACGGACTGTACGTCAGGCATAGAGGCTAGCCGCGCCCGGTTTGATTAAATGAAGTATAACCTTCAGATTAACGCTCTCTCACTTCGATATGATATCATTGGGCATGAACTGTGTGTCAAATCTGTTTCCAGCCCATTTTTGCGTGGTAACTGTACTACAACACCAATTAATAAATCAGTATCTACAGAACACGAATTCACTTACATTCTTTATTACTTTGAGCTTCACATATATAACACTTCACATTTTGGTTATATACAAATAATATGTACAAACGTATAAATAAAATGGTTATTTTATACAAAAAATGTATATATGCATTATAATGAACAATAATAATAATATTGCTTTATTTAAAGTTCATATTTGATGATTTTGTGGTATCAATGGACTTATACATGATATATTTACAGGTATATAGCAAGTAACTTCCAGTACTGGAAAAACTTAGAGACATGAACAACTTCAATGGGAATGCAGGATAATATAAATTGGCACGGTAATTTCGAAATTATCGCCATTTAGTTTTCAGAGAACAAGATGACAACTTTCTTTACAATATGTTAGAAACGGTGATGTCTCATGATGTAATGATGATCACTCAGCGTGTCCGTGGGTATGATATGACGTGTGGGTACAAACATAAAGAAACATAAAAATTGTTTTTTTAAATACTTGAAATACAATAATCTACACTTCCAAATTTGTACCTGCAATGTAAAATGTTCATTTATTCACTAAAGATAAGTTTACGGTGTTTGTGGATCATAACACAATCGGTGTATAAACACCCATAGATTTGTATTTATATTTATCAAGGACCAGTGTATCGATCACCTATAGTACATAGAAGTCATACAGAGCTAACGTCTAAAAACATTTTCTGTGAACAATAGATGGACCAGATTCGTCATATTCCTGTTTGCTGATCCACATCTGTTGGAAAGTAGATAGCGACCCGAGAATAGATCCACCGATCCACACGGAGTATTTTCTTTCGGGTGGAGCAATGACCTTTATCTTCATCGTGGGGGGCGCAAGCGTTGTAATCTCTTTCTGCATCCTGTCTGCGATGCCTGGGTACATGGTACTTCCTCCGGACAACACCACATTGGCGTACAAGTCTTTACGGATATCAACGTCACATTTCATGATGGCGTTATACACCGTTTCGTGGATGCCATGCTGTTCCATTCCCAGAAAAGATGGCTGAAAAAGGGACTCGGGGGCTCTAAACCTTTCGTTGCCAATGGTGATTACTTGACCGTCGGGAAGTTCGTAGCTCTTCTCCAACGACGAGGACTGAGCTGCAGTAGCCATTTCACTCTCGAAATCTAGAGCTACGTAACACAATTTCTCTTTAATGTCCCTTACGATTTCTCTCTCCGCGGATGTCGTGAAGGAGTAGCCACGCTCTGTTAGAATTTTCATGAGATAATCCGTCAAATCTCTCCCCGCCAGATCAACCCGACTGATCGCATGCGGGAGGGCGTAACCCTCGTATATCGGGACAACGTGTGAGACACCATCCCCGGAATCCATTACGATACCAGTGGTACGTCCAGAAGCGTACAATGACAACACGGCTTGGATAGCA
Source organism: Mopalia muscosa (assembly GCA_031763545.1). Taxonomy (NCBI): domain Eukaryota; kingdom Metazoa; phylum Mollusca; class Polyplacophora; order Chitonida; family Mopaliidae; genus Mopalia; species Mopalia muscosa. The sequence continues at coordinate 10,440 of JARFOD010111344.1, forward strand.
ACGTACATGTAAGGACAATTAAACGTCTCGAACATGATCTGCGTCATCTTTTCTCTGTTAGCTTTGGGATTCAGGGGAGCTTCTGTTAGAAGGACTGGATGCTCCTCTGGGGCTACGCGAAGCTCATTGTAGAAGGTGTGATGCCAGATCTTCTCCATATCGTCCCAGTTGGTGACGATTCCGTGCTCGATGGGATATTTTAAGGTGAGCATACCCCTTTTACTTTGAGCCTCGTCTCCCACATAGCTGTCTTTATTTCCCATGCCCACCATCGTTGCCTGAAACATTAATAAGTTCGAATGAAATCAATATGGTCTTCCAAAATATATGAATCCTAGAATCAAATTCCAATTGTCACGATTTCATAAGAATTATAAATTCTAGTTGTTGCGTCCGACATACAAAAAAGCTTGTACAATCCATTAGGAGGTCTGCCATAGTTCGAATTGAGCACGAAAATACCGCGAATACCGTTCTTCTTCATTTGTATCTACAAAGCCCTTCATTTATGTTGTGTAATCAGAGATGCCGGCTCATGTCGTGTTAGCCTACCCTGGTCAACATTTGTTAAATATAAAATCAGATGGCAGTCAAACTGACGATTGATTCAGAATCCTAGACCTTTTCAATAAAATAACTTAACAACAAATCAAACATGTACAGGCAATACAAGCGGCTTGATTGATTGATTGATTGATTGATATTTTACGCCGTACTTAGGGCATACTACTCATATGAGGGCTGTGTACTACAAAAGTTTATTTGTTTGTATGATATTGGTGTTTAACGTCGTACTCAGGGTGTTTCACTTATATGACGAGGGATTGTCCACTTCATCATACACAGCCTTATTACTGTGTAAAACCGGGAGGAAACCTCGTAACCCCTAGAGGCAGATATTTTTTTTACTGTTTACTTCCTAGGTTACTGAACAGAGCCGGAGACAATTAAGCGCATAAACGCTGACTAGTGTATTGTATTAGGGGTTGATTTCATTATAATATTCACATTTATCATAAGTACTTGAACATTCACATACATGTATTTCTTATTCCGTTATCTAAGGGTGGAAGTGGGTTCACTTATTGAGCTTTTTTAAAAAATACTTGAAAGTAACAATAGCTACTTTTGCCGATCACAATAGTTACTTTCTGAAGTAACTATTTACTTTTAAAATTTGTAACTGAGTAACTAATTTAGTTACTTATTGGAATAAGTAACCCGTACTTATTACTTTATGAAAGTAGCTTGACCAACACTGGTTGTGATCGAATTTAACTTACCTGATAACGTGGTCTGCCCACTATGGAAGGGAACACTGCTCTCGGCGCGTCGTCCCCAGCAAACCCGGCTTTACACATTCCGGAACCATTGTCAATGACCAAAGATGCAACTTCATCCTCCATCTTGTTATTTATGAGGTTTTTCTTAAATCTGAAAAAGAGATATCATAAAATTAATATAAGAAACAAGACATTGAAAGAAATTTTATAAACCATACATTTGAATAAATTTTATAAAGGAACCGATTTATAAAATGGAGGAAACGAAACTTTTTATCAAATGTTATATAGACGAGATATTTTAGCGAAAGTTAGAAATGATGCATTTAAATGAAGGTTAATAACAAAACATTTAATCAAATAATGGAAACAAAACATTTTTTAAAAAATGTGAAAAATGATACATTTGATCAAACCCAAGAAACGAGACAGTTTAGCAAATGTTACTAAAGAGACGTTGAAACAAATGTTAACATCGAGGCATTAACATAAATGTTGATTCTTTGTTTTGTTGGGGTTTAACGTCATACTCAAGGCTATTTCACTTATATGACGACGTGCCAGTCCAATGTGTGAAGGAAACCACCCTCGACACCACTGGCAACAAACAGACAGGACGGGACAAGTACAGGACAACAACAGGACGCGATACAGACACCACAAACATGCAGATCGGCTTCTTCTTCCCCTTTATAGCTCTGAGAGCACCAGGGCAGCACTAAGCTCCCTCCAAAAAATGTTAGATAGGAGACATTTCAACGAAAGATACAAACGACACATTCAAACAACTGCTAAAATCGAGACATTTAAACAAATGTTAAAAACGAGACTTTTAAAGGAAACCTATAAACGACACATTTAAGCACGTGCTTAAATTGAGACATTTTAAGGAAGTTAGAAACGAGAAATCCATATAACTGCTATCCTGGTTCAGTATTTCTCTAAAGTGTCAGTGTCACTCAAATCAGCATGAAAACGGCACCAAAACCCAACTAAACAAACATAATAGATTTATGCATGTACGTTTTATGTTATCATGTCTATTTCTATAATTATAAAAACGCAGACAACACGTAAAACCGAAAAAACTGAAAATCCACATACCTTTTCTTGAGTTTTTCAATTCGCTTCTGTCGCCTTTAACGATCAGATTTTGTAGATATATTTACTGTGTTATCGTCGGAATATATACTCCACGAAATGTTCGATTCCACGAAAATCGCAATTGTCTCTGGACATGGAACTCCATATATGGTAATCCCCATATACGGATTTTTTTACTACAACAAGCCAAAATGTCCATTTATGGTGTTGATTCATATTTACTACACCGACTCTAGTAAGGTATTTCATAACTCAACCTGCGTACAAAATGCAGCTCGGTATATTTAGATTTACTATCATGTGTTGGTCAACATCATGCACATTGAAGCCCCTATGTTTTAAAATGGACTTTGCCTATATAAGCTTATATTGATCACCGTATAATATATAGGTTATTATCTTTATTTATAAACATTACAAACAAATAAAACTCAGATGTGATATACGGTTACCGTATATGCCTGTTCATAGTTCGTAAAGATGAAATGTCCATATATGGGTAGGATTAGTGTAAACATAAACACATGCAAACTGGTAGGCTATATATGAACGATTATCGTAGTTTGCTCTACTTTCTAGGTTTAAGTAGACTGACAATACCCCGATAGTGTTTTTACATATATATTATAATAAAATGGCTTTCATACAGTGAAACAACCTTATTTCAGTCATTGTATAGGCATTGGTACGCTTAGTCTTCCCTTAAGGAGAGAAATAGAAATCGAACAATCTTTCCGGCCTGAATTCATTCATTCATTTATTTATACATTTATTTAGGGCTACCGCAGTACAGGTGCATACAAAAACCCGCTTTGACACAATTGAAATCAAATCATAATAGCATTGACGTTTTAATTATTTTCATAGATGAAATTAATGTTTTTCGTGGTTTTTCATGGTCAAAAAATAGGCAAAAGAAGGATAAAGTAGTATAAACACTACCCGCTGCTGTTAAATATAGATATTCCTACAATAAATGTATCTATAAAATAAAATAATATAGATAATTAATCTGCATAGTATAACTATATATATTTTTTTTTAAATAAGAAAAAACTACAGTATCAGTTAGCATAGTGAAAACGTGTCATAGTCTTAAAAGGGGAATGACTCATACAACCCAATATGAATCAGGGGAGTTAACTCTCCATACTAAAAATATATAAATCGCTACGCCACAGATAGCACATGCAGGGTTGTTGATAGCAACAAAGATGGCGGTGGTACCGAGGAAAGCGGCTGTGGTGAAGTACAAAGTTGCTGATGAGCAGCTTCAAACAGGGTTTGGTGGGGTTTATAATAGCCTGGATAAAGCCATGGAGTTATTTCGGTTTGTTTTAATTTATTTCGCGAAAAGAAACTCATAACAATTGCCTCATAGCTTTTGTTATTTTGTTCTTATTTTACAACAACAACAACACTAAAGGCCCTAGTACAATGTATAGGGCTTAATTCCTCCGCCTCAGGAATCATCTCAACCCATGTTGGAGGTTGGAAATTGATCTGCCGCTATCGCCGGCCTCTCAAAACATATATCTGATTTTTCTCTGATTTTTGTGTGCACAAAAGTTACAATAATAGACATGTATCCAACTGAAATATCTCATCTGTGTCCTCTTATGTTCAGGACACAGCTAAGATTTACGCCATGATATTTTTTGATATTTTGCTTGAGCTTCCCACACTGTGAGGGTAAGGAACAATTTGCAGCAGATTTAATGAACATAATTCAATAAAATTATATCGACCTCTTTAATACCTTATAATTATTGTCTTGTTGTCCCATGTACGTTTTAAAAATGATAAGCTTGCAGGATAAACACCATTTATTGGAGTAATGTGGCGTAAGACACCAAGCAATCAATCAATGAATTATTTATTGGAGTGAAAATGCACATTCCAATAGGGGAAAATCCTCTCACATGGCTTTACAAATAAACAATCTAAGGAATGGCCTTATTACGTACGCACATTTGCTACTTCAAAATCCGTGACATATCAATTGTTTGTTTTCATATATATCCGAGGGTCAAAGCTTCTATAAAGTTAAACATGCTTGTTGTCATTGGTAGTTTATAGAGAATACACACAAAAAGTGACGTAATCAGGTCGAAAAACATGTGACTTAGCTGTTGCTTTCTCAAATTCACTGCATGAGGGAACAGTTTAGCGAGTAAGCCTGTTCAGGTAACAAATTTAAATATTTTCGGCATAAATAATGTTTGGAATAAGCTATCGTAGTTTTTATTTATGACATGTTATTGTTTTCATTGAAATATCATTATAGTTTTAGCTGTAACCACCTAATATAGGACATTTTTCGGCACTGTTTACAACTTGAAGCAACATATCACTTTTGGGTTGTTACTTGTATTAGGATGAATGTGAGATGGTAAATAATATACACAGTGTTCTTTCTTTCCTGACATTTAAATAAAGTTTTATTTGAGTTTCTCACCCGAGTTGACACATATAAGTTATCTCCCTTTGCAATAATAAGATTGAAAACCCACAAAAAAGAAATATTGTAAGTAGGTAAAATACTAATCAATGGTTTCAGTGTATCTAGAAAAAATCAGAGAAAAATCA
>JARFOD010111355.1:0-15414 GCA_031763545.1 Mopalia muscosa
GATTGGTTTGTTTGTTTGGGGTTTAAGGTCGTACTTAAGGGTATTTCACTTGTATGATGACGGATTGTCCACTTCACACTGTTCCTAGCCCTATTATGGTGGAAAACCGAGAGGAAACCTCGTAAAAACCACCCCCAGCGCAGCAGCAGTTTCAGAGATATAGTGATAACAAGAATTGTTATGGGACAGACGGACCATGGAGAGTGATGAGTATAGCCCAGTCAGAATGACTGGACTAAAAAACATTTGGTTTTGAATCATATTTACCTGGTAGTAGAATTCCTGATGATATACACTCAAACACTCTTCTTAAAGCATCACCTGGGCTCATGTTTGATCCTCCACTGCTCACACATTTCTCAACTAACAGTTCCATGGCCTGACAATAGAAACCATTAATACATTAACTAAACACTGGCTAATTTTTTACTTTTCATGTTGTCTTTACTTGTAACACATCACCCTTAGCTTTTGTTTTGCTTTAGCTCTTCAACATTAGAACAAGTCGTGGTTATCAATGTGGATTAGTCAATTAACATTATAACACACTGCCGTCATGAATGTGGAATAATCAACCTGGATACATTATATTATAGCCAAGAGTTTGTTCCATAGTCAATTCAATTTCCTTATTTGTAAACTTAAATTTTTACTTAAGTTTGGCAACTGTCTTTCATAAACCAATTTCGACAACAAAATTCATCTATACTAATATATTTTTTTACTTGGCTTGAATGATAATGTAAATATCTTACCCATTCATTTAGAGGGGTCCATGTTGGAACTCGTTGACAAAGGTCCCTCAAAATACGGATTACCACAACACAAGACTGCAGACCATTAGCTCTAGCCTATTCAAATATGATCATTGAAATCAATTAATACAGTAAAAGGCTATAGCCATGTAAGCATGAATCAAGAATCTGGATATCAGAAATGGCTGCAGTGAAATGGTTACAGCCTTGTTACTATACCCGTACAAGTCCTTTTAATTATTCACACTACACACCACATTCATACACTTCAACTCTACTTATCCAGATTCTCTCATCTTGGCTCAATGCTGGTGTAAGAGGGGGAGTAAAGGATCAGGGGAGATAATTAGGCAGTGATACTCTCAGAGGATGACACACCCTCGACCTTCCCACAGGCGAAGGATGTACCAATGTGAGCAGCCCATGTCTCTTCCCACAGAAAACGCGCCACTTTCCAGCCTCATGACGAGAAACCACATAACTATCAAAGTGAAAAGTGATCAATCTTTTGTTATATTTTATTCCTGACACTATTTAACAAACAAACAGGGCATGGATAACGAACATCATAACAATCCCTTATATTGTTATATATGTATGACATGAATACACTATAAAAATAACATTGGGTTGTATTTAACCCATGATTGAGGATATCCCACCTAGTCATCCCATGCCCCAGTGTGTAAATTCCTTGCACACATCAATAACCACCTGGAGAAGCAAAGATGCATCCATTCAAAATCCCCATTCAACAATATACATTAATTACCTTACAAAGAGTTCTCTACCAAGTTGTGTTGGACAGAACAGTCTTACATATTTTGAATCAAATTTAAATAGCAAAAAATAAAGAGCTAACTTTTTATTCTTAACAAGGGAGAGAACTCTGTGTAAGTTAACAATTTGTCCCCCCCATGACACATGCTACATTACAGATGCTCTAATCACTTATCCAGGTGTACATAGATCATGTACAGGTAATGGGTATCATTGCCACCGACTTCACAAGGGATACTTCATTGGCCATCAACATTATAAAATTAATTTGTAGAAAAAGTGTTGCTTGTGTTGATGAAAACACAAACATCACATGAGTTCTGATTTATGGCAGAAGTGTCCCAGTATGAATCTCAGGAATGGTCACACATTCTTTTCGCAACAGTTTTTCACAGTGCATCCTGTAAAGATTGATCATTCTTCTAAAATTTCGTTTTCTTAATAAGTTTATGAGAAAAGTCATGCTTTTCAAATGAGAATGCAAAATCTACCATAAGGCTACAAAGAGAAAGTAGGGTATCGAACCTGAAACCATTTAGCATGGCGAAGTGCTGCAAGAGCATCAAGGCATTTCTGCCTGTCCAGTACATCCGGCAGGTCTTTTGTGACTACACTCTCTGTATTAACACAATCAGGCATGGAATGGGTGTTTGACCATAGGCAATGTAACAAGCTTGGCAAGGCATGGCAGTACTACCGCCCCTGGCTTCAACCAAAATACAGAACTATAAAAGGATGCATGTCTGCTTCAAGAGTAAATCGGTACTAAGGGGTTAGTCACAAGCGCCATGGTCAAAAATCCTTCCAGATAGCTGCTATCCAGAACAACCTGCATAGTCTAGAAGGTGTCAACTGAGACAAACATGCACAAAATAATTCAACAGTTCATAGTTTACTCTAACTTTTATTCTAATGTCTCAATTTACACGCCTCAACCAAAAACTATCTAGAAATCTGGCATATGTAGACTGGAAAATTTTGAAACTTTATCAGAAATAAACTTTATGTTTTCACACATTCATTGAAGGAGAAAACTTCAGCAGAGAATGCTCAGATAGGCCAGTTTCAAAGGTTTCAAAAGTGTAGAATGATCATAATAATAGAAATTATCAATTACTTCGTTACCTTTGACCATTCTACAGTTTGACTACGATTTAAAGAAATTTCCAGGTTATAAATTATCAGAAAATAATGTAAAATCATGGAAATTTCTGGATCTCTAACAATGTATAACATTATACCTCCCGCTGCCTCCGGTGTGGTGGTTTCCCTCATGATAGGGGAGGTTAGAGTGATGGTACAGGAAGTCTTCGGTTCAGTATCTGTTGAAACGATGCTGGCTGCTTCCTCAACACACCTCTTTACTTCATACTTCTCCTCTGTGTCAGTCTGTTAAAATATTGATTTCATCCACTTAACATTTATTTTACCATTAACTGATTCCCATGAAATTATTTAATTAGATGGCCAAGTATTGAAAGAAGCTAGGGTGTTGTCTAAAATTATGCTTCACGTTCTAATTCGGATCGAGCAGAGTAACTTAGTTTATTGAAATTAAACTTTTAAATTATCAAGACTTAATAGCTTGTAATGAGCCTATAGACAGAAAATGGTGAGAATATAAAATAAAATAAAAACATTGGCTATAGTGACAATATCCTATATAGCATCTATTAAGCTCCACATTTAAAATTGGCAAAACTGTAATGAATTTAGATGAAAATCCAAATTTTCATGAGACTTGCCGTCATTTGTTTGGGTAGTCCATCAGCAACTCGCTCTAGAAGTGTCAGGGTTGGTTTATCTGCACACAGCACCACAGAGTTAACATTCAGGTCCCCATGAAGCAGTAGTCCTTTAGCCAACACACCCACTCTCATCACTCCCTTAAGTACATGTGGTGGAGCAGTGGCTTCTTCCTTCTTTTCACTGTGTAACACAATAATGTAAGGCCAAAAAAAGTTAATGATTAGTTTCTCAGGCTCTGCCACATCAAAACTCCCTGCCACAAAAGTGACAGCAATTTGAAAAAAAAAAGAAGTTTTTTCTTAAGTAGGTCTATTGTCTGCAATGTTAAATTTGGCTTTCAATAAAATGTATTTATGAGTAAGATTATAATATGTTTCATTCTACATATCTCCCAAAGTAGTTGTATCTATAAAAAAAAATCTATCAATTATCATATTTCCATATCAATATTCAAGGAAAAATTTAAAATGAAATGAAAAAAACTATCCTAAACTCCATGTGTTGACCTTAATCATGCACTATAATGTATAAAGTAGTTTTGGAACTACAAAATTGAAAAGAAACTTGTATCTCTTACCTTTCTTTTTCACCTTCTTTCTTGGCCATTTCTTTTCCCTTGTCCACTTCCATAGTCTTCGGTGCATCACTGGAAAATCAACAGTGCATGGTGTAAGCACTAGGTACATATGTACAATCTCTTGTAAAAGCCAGAGTATATTAGTTGTATAGACACAAGGTTATTGCATTTAGTGCTGGGTACACAAGAATACTTTTAAAGATAAATATTTGTAAGATTAACATACACTTTTGACCAATATAAGCTGCTTTCACGCAAAAGACTAAAACTATCTGTCTGGGCCTTAAGTTATGATATTAAGATTGGAAAACATTTCTCTCAACTTCTGCCAATTATTACACATATAAACTTAGTGTAAGCAAATAACAAAAAAAATAAAAATAAAAAAATGAGACCAGAAATGTTAAAACTTACCTCTCTGCCAAATGATCTGAAACCAGCTTCAAAGCCTTTTCACAACAGGACACTATATTCTGTACAGCTTGGAGCTGTAATCAAATATTTTATATTATACATGTGACAAATCTACTCATTTGTCCACATCAAGTGACATATCTGTCAACAAAAGTACTCATACTTCAATATTTAGGAGGACTTTGACAGACAGAAATATAACTGATTTGATGCAGCCCAATAGTATATAGTCACACTAACAAAACAAACTAAGGAGCCAGAGCTATGTCCCCAGTTAAAGGCTTATTGTCAATGAATATCCTCATAATGCCAGTCAAATCACCTTTTTCTTCAAGATGTATTTGAGTACATAATATATCTTTAGGGGAAAAGAATAAATTTGTCATTAACTTATTTTGTTGATAATAAATACAGCACTCTTCAAACTGCCCTAGCCAGAATGTGAAATATATACAATGCAGGACACAAATTTAAGTGAAGCTTTGTGAAATACAGCCACATTCTTCATTTTAATAGAAGAAAAATTCTGAGGATAAGAATTTGTTCTTATCAGGTTCACAAAAAATATGAGCAATGGCAAGTCCACCCCTTACTTTATTAGCGGAGGACAATGAAAAGATGTGTTCGTTATGAGCTAGAAGAGGTTTCATATTTAACCAAAATGTGAATATTTGATTACCTCGGTTTCATTAGGATAGATACTGGCATGTTTAGCCATCACATGTTGGTCATCAGAGGTGTCTGGGTTCCTCATCATCTAAAACAAAAACAAAAACTTACAATACAATATTCAGTTAAAAATTGATGCAGTTCTCTCAATAAGAAGTATTAAAAGCCCCTCATATAAAACAATAACCATGAAAATACTTACGCCTGGTCCAGCGGGTGGCATGGGAGGGAATGGTCGTGGTGGTACAGGCCCAGGACGACCTTGACGTCTCTGCCACTCATAATAATCCATTTCTTCTTCATAACGACGGCGCTCTTCCCAATACAGCTCTTCCTCCATTCAAAACACAAAAATATTTTTTATCATTTTCAAGGTTGAACTTAAATATGACAAGAATTTCCTCTGCTAAACAATTAATTTGACCACAAAAATATATAAATAAATATACTCATTGTCCCATTCAAATCACATTGTCCTCCCAAAGTTTAAGAACTATTTTTTCCTTCAAATAGTAAAACTCTTCCAGCTTATCACCATAATGTTTTGGGCCATTTGATGGAAAACAATTCAGAATGTAGTAGGAGTGTTATGAAGCCAACTCTTGTACTTAACTAAAGTAAAGCTAGGTGGTTCAAAAACAATTGTGACAGACCACAGCATGGTGTGCAAGACACAACTGCAGTCTACAACAATTAGTAACCAAAGCCTGGAAAAACTTTTAAACATAATGGAGAGAGAAACAAGCATGCATTGAAGATTGTTTGTTTGTTTGATTGGTGTTTAACGTCGTACTCAAGGATATTTCACTTATATGACGACGGAGACAAAAATAAAACGTACAAAGAGATCAGCTTCTTGTTTCCCTTTAGCTCTGAGAACACCAGGGCAACAGAAAGCTCCTCTTTTCTCACCTCTTACGATAGACCGAGTAAGCCGAAGGAGTATTCTGCAAGACTGGCCAACCCGCTCCCTCACGGGGCTACAGACATTGATTTTGTTTGATTGGTGTTTAACGTTGTACTCAAGGGTATTTCACTTACATGACGACAGACACAAGTACAGAACATCACAAACAAATCTGCTTCCCGCTACCCTTTAGCACTGCGAACAAACACCAGGGCAACAGAAAGCAACCTCTTTTCTCACCTCTTACTATCGACTGAGGAAGCCAAGGGAGTATTCTGCAGGGCCATGGCCCACCCGCTCCCTCACGGGGCTAGCATTGTTATGAGAGAAATCAACTTACCGGTAAATGCGGTAATAATAATAAAGCTTCAAAGTTTTAGCAAGTCAAGAATTAAACTGATAAAGCAAGCTACAAAACTGTTCCAAATATCTTCATAGACTTATCGATAAAAGTTTTATTTGTAACAAGAAATAGTTAAACATTCTTGTGTTAAAAGGATACAAAGTTCATAGTAACTTCTTGGTGATAGCATTGAGGTTCGGAGTTCCCCCAGCATGTTAGAGGCATGTTTTAATCCATCCATTAATTTCCCTTTGTCCTGAAAGATGAGTTTTCAAAGATAAAAATTGCTTCAACAGGACCAAATAAATAGACGAATTTAACTTGTGTTAGTAAGGTTTCAAAGCTTCCACTTTTATATGTTATTTTTTAAATTTTTACATTTTTTAAATCAATTTATTGTTGGTTATTTTAAATTATTTTTTCATGTTAGCTTTAGTGGTGACTGAAACCTGTGCCTGCTGTGTGGGCTCATACAATATCAGCTTCTGTAAGAGCCACATGGGGTAGTTATAAAGAACTTACCAGACATCTTTTCATCTGAAATGCTTGGTTTTTCACCACATTAAGCGCTTCCTCTAACAACTTCTCCTGCTCCTCCTGGGGAGATAACTGGGGTGTGCTCGGCTAAAAGAATACAACAGTCAACATAATCATTAAATGCAAAGGCTTCTTAAGGGATTTTAAGGCTGGGTTTGGATTTATTTCTAAAACCATTAAAAATGGTTGTGGACAGAGCTTATGGGATTCCTTCCTAGTTCATTGCAGGCTTGTGCAACAATCTTTTCCAGCAGAACCTTAAAATTGTTTATCCTCTAAAAAAATTTGAGATAACCAAACATATGCATGTCCTGTTGCTTTATTAAATACATAGTGTGCAATTATGAAAAATAAAGCAAAATTAATACAAACTTCATTAATGATTGGACTGACAAAATTTGTCAAAATCAATAGCAAAATGCAAATTGAGACTAACACTGCAAACAATTTGGAAAACCTATAAATCAGTACTCTTAAAATAAGTTTGCATAACCATCAATCCGTTTTCCCCAACAACACAGATCTGCATTGATATATGGTACCTTCACAAAAAAGATAACAATAATTAGACAGGTAAGACCTTGATCTCATGTAGCATTTTAGATATCTTATCTGTGTTTATGTTCCATGCTGTTCACTAGAACATTTGAAATTGTTCATTTAATTACTTTATATCGGTATATAGCTTCTACCTCATATTTTTCTTTTAGTCATTTTACACCTGATGACGATACAGGCATATGTATCAAACGTTGTGTTCTATCACAAAACAAGAAGTGGTTATCCAAAAATTGTATAATTCTTGTATATTATGTTAAAATATTCATTCGTTTTGGATATTTATACATGCTCCCCTCATCATACATTTAAACTGCAAACTTACAAGCGTCATGCGACGGGAAACCCCATGCACAAAATAATATTCCAAAACATGACGGACAAAGATGTGTTTTACTGGCCAAGGTTTCAGTAACTTGCGGATTATACACGCTAAAAAGGATGGATGAAAGTAAGAAACTATACATTGGTAACATGTATTTGGGCTAGTACTCAGTAGTAGGCTTTCTTTTTTTGACCTGTATTTGTAATTATTGAAAGAGCAAAAAGTTAAATTACAGTGGACCAATTAAATGCACCTACATGTTAAACAGCTAATATCTAGGTTTAATTTATTAACCTAAGTTTAATGTTGAATCCGGCTTCTCGATGATTTCTCGAGACACTCTACGCCTGTCATTTGACGTTTTTCCCAGAACAGAAGATATTAAGCTGTACATTTTTAATCACATTGTTGCAGAGACTACATTTTTAGCACTTAAACTGAAAATATAGAATGAGCGAGACATCACGTCCTTGAATAAAATTTATCAGCGAATATATCCAACTGAAAATCAATCAAATTTAAGATATTAGCCTGGAATGTATTAAAATTTATAACAACACCCACCATGTTGAAGTCATGTGATCAGTCAAGAGCGGATCTAATTGAACAGCATTATTTAGTGACGTCAACATATTTGTGTAGATGAAGTCGATTGTTTACATCCGGGGATTGTCGCTGTGGGCAACAGACAAGATCGCTTCAGTTTCAGAAACAAGACTGATTTTCCCCAAACCTGTCAACTCTGTGCATGAATTAAGATCATTCTTCCGGTGGACCAGCGGCAGACAACATGGTATTTACCCAACTCTTTTAAATTGTTATTTTATCTTGATGTATGCGGAAATATTTCGATCGAAATGGTTATTAAATTTAACACAAAATTTGCGTGATATGTTCCACAACAACAACAACATAACTACATTTATATAAAACTTTAAAGGATATTTTCATGTATACATGTTCATTACTCCACACATCCTGGTATGGTGGACTGCATCGTTTTTTTTAATAAATTTTTTGTTTGGTTCTGAGAGTTTTGACTTAGAATCAATCTGCTTTCCCTCAGCGGCCTGTGACCTGCGCCATGTAAATACTGATGTTGTTTGTTGTTTGTTGTTTGTCAATTCATGTACATTTCTTAAGACGTCATATTTATTTTAAAGTTTAGCTGTCCAAAGTATTTTCTTCACCTGTTTGCATATATATACCTATGTCTCTAGTTAAAATTACTCCCGATGATGGTTTGATCAATAAACCGAAACGTTGAGTCAAAATTAATGCATTATCTTTCTTCGGAGTTGTTACTATACTTTACTATGGTAAACTCCTCAGTGGTAGTCATAATATTTAGAATAACTAAAGGTGCCAATATCGGATAGATAGAAATATTTATGTATCCATTCAATTCATGTAACTGTTATTTACTCCCGCATCCGTGATAGCGATATGTACGGTAGAACTAAATACTTCACATGTAAACACACATTACATCGTTTTCGGAAACCATGTTTTGCCGATAGTTTTATTGCACATGTATATAAATACACCAAATATTCTTGACCACTGCTATCTTCCGATAAAGACACTAATATATTAAAATGTCAGTAAGAGTTAAGAGATCAATTCGTTATGAAACAAAAGTGAACATAATGATCACTGAATCTGGTCATTGTACCAATATAAATGAAAAGCTCATGTGCAGTTTCGGCTCAATATTGATTTGATACCTTTATTACGATAGACGGAAGTGTGTCTAGAATCCAGTTAGCGCGCACACCCCACCCCGCAAAATATATCTTTTATCGCTCAAAAGCTTAGGGGCTGAGCAGCATACATCACACAGGCCTCTATCCTCCCTTAACCATTTGTACATCCAGTCTCTCCATCTTTCCCCGCAGATACAAAAAAAAGATGGGCGAGAGTTTCTCGTATCTCGATATGTCGGTTCATCGACATCTACCCCTGCTTTACCAAAAGCTGAAAGAAGAAAACCATACTGATTTCTTCGATTGATTGATTATTTGATTAGTTGATTCATTTACTGACTTGCTCAATTACTCAGGATTTTGTAGTTTTAAAATTTAAGTGTCACAACCTTCACCCTGATAGAACAAGAATATAAAGGAATTCTACATACATTCGTTTAAATAATGTTACCTCAGGGTAATTTTGGTGGTTTTATATTGTTGGTATGACTTCTCAGAGAGCATATAGCTCTATTGACGAGATCATTGCTACTGAACCTCGGATACAAGAATGTTTATTTCGACAAACAACAAAAATATCAAAGAGGGGAGGGTTCCGGGGCGCTATGTTTGTGAATGTGGAATGGCCAAGCGGAAAGTTTGGCTGATCTTTATTTAACAAAAAACGCTCATTGTCCAGATTAGCCGCATTATATTTTTTACCGCAACGAAAAGTTTTAAATATTGATATGCTAAACTTTGTTTGGTAATGGGATGTTGCTGTCCAGTCACATACAGCAAAACTATTACATACCACTCCTGACACACAATTGCAAATAACACTCACATCTTTCGCCGTTGTTAAACCCGTGGTGTATTGATCGACATTCAACAACATGACACACAGCCAGAAGAACACATACGACTACTATTGTTAAAGTCCTCATCCTGACTTTTGTCGACAGGCAAATATACTCTTCCCAAAACAGCTTTTGACTTGAATAAAGATAAACATAAAAAAACAGAACACATTCGGCTGTGTGTCGAATTTATTAATTGATTTAAAATAGCGTTGATTAAGTTAAACCATCGAACATAAGTTGCTGTTAGGAAAATAATTGTTTCACATGTGATTGTATTTGTTTCACAGACCAAATAACGATATCACTAAAACTGTCCCTTACAAACTGACAACTCAAAACTTCAAACACTATTTTGAGTATACATGTAAAGTTCGAATTTGTTTTACAATTAACATTTTATCATGTTGAAGAAAAAAAAAACAGTTTTTAATTTTTTTTTTTTTAAATTCTGTTTTACAATTTTTAACCAATTCAGTAGAGAAACATAATATTAAAATAAAGTCCTGGAATAAAACAATTAACTTACCTCCAATGCAGCAGAGGACACATCATGAATCAGCTTTACTCTCTTTATATTAGCAATAGATGAAATCAATCGATACAATTAATACAATAAACTTACTGATATGATTTTTCTGTCATTCTTTAGGAAAAGAACAAACCAGCTATCTTTACTGATATGCATGTTGCTGTCTAACTGGAGACAGAAAGTCTGAATGTAACAGCAGATATTAATCAGTTAACATTGAGACATGCTTTTAATATTAGTTAAAATTTGTTAGCAATCTGTTTGTTTTCGAGTTCAGTAGCCAGATGTCATACATATATTGTACACATTGTTGTTCTATTGACGCCTATATGTAGTCTCTTCGAATCGTTCTTTCGGTTTGTCATACTTTTATCAATTGATTGTATACTGATAACTTTATTTAGGTTTGTAAAACCGTGCTACAGGCTTGAATTTTAAAACAGTTGCGCAAAACAAGTATTTAGATAATTTTCTCTCCTGTTTTGTTATTTTTGTTTTATTTGCACAGAAAAGGTATACATACATCGTAAATCGTACATAAATCGTTTTTTACACCTAGGTGATCGACGACATTCTAAATAAACTTAGCAGTCACAGAAGGTGCCTGTTAGAAAGAATACCCAATCTGCACATATGAAATGCCCTTCATCATTGAAAATCTGTATATGTTGTCTTTCAACATAGTGGCCTATAGATATTTATATTTTCCATTTAGATCCATTTTAACAAACAAGGAGCAAACATCAATGAATACATACATAACAAACATAAATTTTATCAATATAACAAAGTATATTTAACACATAACATGTACACGGAGACTAATATCTGGCAGGTCATCAAGCAAAATAAATTAATCAGAATCCTTGTAGCAGTAAGATACATTTTGTATACATGTATACGTATTTTTAAAGTAGAGGAAGAAATAGAACAGATTTGGGTACCGATGGGCCATGAGTTAGTCTGCTGTGATCATTTCATATCTGGTAGGTCCAAAATTGGTGGAAAAAACTCAATAACCTGAAGTTACCGGCACATTATGCATAAACTTTATACACGAGAAACCTCCCTTGTTAAAGGAGTGGCTTGAAAATGACTTGATCAGGAATATATTCAGAAAAAATAAATCGAATTCATAATTTTCTTAATTACCGCTACGGTACTCTAACTTCTAGCAGTTGGAACAGTCTATGTAAATAACATTCAAGACACCCTTGGAAAAAGCCTAATTGTCTGTCCAAAGAACTAGAAATTATAGGTATATAATTATTGTTTTATACCATCTGTATTTAATTTCACATCTTTGGACCAAGTCTCGCGACAGATACATAGACATAGCTGAACCTTTCGATCAGCTATATATTTGCCATATTCATGGAAACTATAGTGAGATTGAGAAAGAAAATCCTGTACAAGGTAATGTTGAACAAAAATGTGCAAAATTGGGAAGTGAAATTTTAATACTCAAAGAATGATATAATCAACTTTTGAATGGCATTGCCAAAATTACAGGAGAAAGGGATAAATTAAGGCAACATTGGATTGTTTCATTTTGTTGTAAGTCTTGTAAATAATTACATTAGTGATCAGGGCCCATATTCATAAAACACTGCTTAGCCTAGTTGTCAACTATTTAATGCATTAGCTGGCAACTAAGCCTAGTTGGATACTAAATGTTATTTATAAAATGGTGTTAAGCTTATTTGGCTGCTAAGCTAACTTTAGAGGTGATCATTGGTACCTCTAAGTCACTAGTTGACAACTAAATCCTTCATTTGTATGATTGACTCTGATGTGAAAGCATGGCTAGACGGATTCTTGAACTGCACAGTTGCATCGCGCAATGAGGAGGGAAAGGGTATTCAGAGACAGACGTAATCCAATTGATATTTTTACTGATGATGAATTGATCAGCAGATATCGATTTTCACGAGAAGGCATCATGTTTATAACGGATTTAATAGCACCCGAGATTGAGCATCCAACTAGACGTAATCATGCACTACTTCCGTATCAGCAAGTCATGATTGCATTACAGTAGGCCTACTACGCAACAGGTAGCCTACATTTCAAATGGTTGTTGGCGATCCCATACAAGTTTCACAACCAACATCCTGCCGAGTTGTCGACAGAGTTTCACGAGCAATATCTGGGAAAATTAACAACTTTGTAAAGACGCACCTTAGTCCACTCTATAGTTGGAATAATAGAGTGCAATCACAACTGACGTTTAATAGACACATACACATGCTATCCCTTCTATTAAAAGCGAAACTGACGCATGTTGGGACAAGGCCAACTGCTAAGTGCAGCCAACTAAATGCTAGTTGAGAACTACTTTGGTTTCGGTTCTGTTGCATTTATAACCCATTTTCTAAGGCTTGTTACAGATATAAAATTCTAAACATTATTCGCGGAACATTATTCAGATTCCATGCCTATACAGCCAGCCGATGATCAAGTCTTAATTTAACCAAAATTAAAATATGTTAGTCATTAAAGTTCAAAAAGTTATTGATCTCATATGCTGGCACACCATCGTATGTGTGAAATAGCCTGAAGTCTAATAGTAATACATTTATACATTGAAAAAGTTTTTTTCCCCAAAAAAAGGGAAGTATCGCAGAATAAACTCGTCGTTATCTGCTTCTGACTGTTCTTACATGATCTGACGGTTTATCAGCCGTCTTTGTGATGCTCTTGATGCATATCTAAGGAACTGTTGTGATTTCTACTTATTTTACCAGCAGTCGCTGTGTCACGGTTATTGCAAAATATTTTACATTTGTTTACATTTGTATCTTTCTTCCGCTACACTATCCACACCCACGTGACCGGCATGCATATACATGTAGTATTAACAGAGCTATCAACACTTTTTTTGAACCGCTGACCCCAAACACTCACTGTCGATGGTGTAAGCTAGACTTGCATGATTTTCTCTGCTTGGCTTCAAAACGGAAGTCAGGAAGTAGGTTTTTTAAAGTTTTAATTTTCTTGGATTTATCAAGATTTTGATTCGGCAAATCTTTGAGTATTTTATTTCCACACTTAATCATGATTTAAATTATTGGGAATGTATGGTGTAAACTTTATTTAATAAAAATCCCGTAAAACCGGGAATAATCAGCGAAAATATTGCTCGGTGATAACTATAGAGCTGGAATTTACTCATCAAATCTGAGTTATAGGTCCTCGAATAACGTTTAGAATGGCAGTTATATTCCCTAGATACAGGTACCGTCATTATGTAGCTTAAACATATTGTTTAAAACGTAGCACCATGGAACAGTTAGAATCCTTTAGCCGGATTTCGGGAGGATGGCATTTGGTATCTGTGCTCAGGAATCTTCCTAACCGCTAGAAATAGCAGAACTCTGCCATGGTTAGGTACGTTTGGCCAATATATAAAAATGGCATGGCTAGCTTACCCTGACTTAAAACCATCTTGTTTCTTCCCTAAACACTTTTGGGTTAGATCGACACATAAAATGACCACTCGACTTATACCATTTTTAGCTGCGTATTTTATTAAGTCACGTTTGCAATTTGTATCGGGTTACATCTGTGCTCAATCGTAGATGTCTCGTTGCTGTTTGCATATTTTCAAGTACAATATGAATTTGTTAACAAAATTTTTGCTTTAATATATTTAAGTAATAAGTAATTCAATAAATAATCACTTTTTTTTCAAAATTCAATTTTAGCATCTTCCGGCACCTCTCATGCACACCATTGGTGATATTACTGAGACAACAGCATCTACGTGAATGGGTCCGATGTTGCAACAGACTAAGGGGGTGGAACTTGCGAAACTGGAGGCGAGTCTGGTTTAGCGTTCGCTCGTATAACCAGCGATCGGCTTACAGTATAGCCCATACTGACTTTGCTCTGCTATTTTGCAAATGTGTTTGCTCATGTGACCAGATCAACCAATAGAATTTTGTGTGAGCCTAGAGCCTAGCTCTGATGCCCTTTATCTGAAAAGCTTTGCTATATGAAACAGCGTATAGAGTACAGTCAGTATATGGGGCGCGAATAGCCCCATGAGGCTGCATGCGCCAACCAAATCAAACAAACAAACAAACAGTCAGTATGGGCTACTGAAAGCCGATCGCTGGTTATACGAGCATAGGTTTAGCGATGAATCCGAATTCTGACTGCAAGAATAGATATGGTCGTACACGTGTATACAGACTCAGGAATGAGAGTTTCGCAAGGAACTGCGACCTCAAGGTCGACAATTTCAGCAGAGGAAGTGTGATGATGTGGGGTGCCATATCTTGCGCCCGAAAAAAAGGTGGACATCCCTGGCAACGTAACGCCGCTCGATTCAGAGATGAGGTTTTGACACCACACATACTACCCATATGGACCTCCGCCCACAGCTCGTGCTATTGTTGACTTTCTAAATAACCAGAAGGTAACAGTGTTGCCCTGGCCGTCCAAATCACCAGATTTGAACCCAATAGAACATTTGTGGGTTGATTTGGAGAGACGCGTGCGCAGTCGATATCAAGCGCCGCAAAATCTGCAAGGCTCTTGACCAATGATCAAGGAACTAATTACAGTATAAGTCAGTAAAATAGTCAGGAAGAAGTCAGTAATTAAAGAGAAAGACCAACGATTTTAGACCTAAACTTATTACTTTAAATAAATATTTTCAAAGAGAAACAACTGTAACTCACTTGCAATTGATTAACCATAACCGTTAATTATTTAA
>JARFOD010111366.1:0-15413 GCA_031763545.1 Mopalia muscosa
CGGCGGATCAATTTCCAAGCTTCACCATGGGTTGAGATAGGCGGGACGTAGGGCTAAGACGGAGGAATTAGCCCTATTCATTGTGCTAGCTATAACAATCAAGCTGCGCCGAATAGATTGTTTGTTGGATTTGGGTATAACGTCGTACTCAAAAGTATTTTACTTATATGACGACGGATTGTCCACTTCACACTGTTCCTTGTTTAACTAAGGTGGAAAACCAGGAGAAAACATAGTTAAAACCATCACTGCGATTGCCGGAGCCACATCGTGTGACTCACTCATATACTTAAAAATCGACACATTTGTTCGAAATCAGTTGGAAAACGTGCTGACCGGCGCAGGGCTGTAGATGCCGGTCATGTTCACGTAACACACATATGACATGTAGAACAGTCAGGTGATCTTTCATGTGACAAAAATAAACATCATTAATCGGGATTACAGTAGGAGGCGGGAACTTACAAGTACAATAGAATGAAAAAGATTAATGAAATGGATGCTGCAATCACAGACTATGACCCGGTTGTAAGAATCAACATCCGAATATCCGGACTTCGGAAAAAAATAAAAAAATAAAAATAAGGAAATGTAGCCATACAAACCCGAGGGCGGATAAAGCTAACTGTAAACGGATGTAATCTGCTCAATGAACACATCCTGACTGGCTATTTAATAAGTGTGTCACAACATTCCCGTATACATCCCCAAGCTATACTTGGTAACATGTTAGAAGTCTTCATCCGGCTTTAGTATACCACATTGCTCCTCAGTAAGTGTGGCTTGTATAAGTCCGGCTGGGATTGATGAAAATAAACATTAGGATTCCGTCTCCAGTAGTAAGTGGGTCTGTGGTATCGTTAGTTAGGTGCGTCACGTGGCCCTCCATCTGTTAAGTGCTTAAAAGTCAGGCTTTCAAGGACAACTTTTCAATGACGATGTGTGAATAGTTACTATATAGGCAACGATTTGCGGAGAATAAAGCGCTATTGCAATTACTAAACGGAACAAGAATTACGCGGAAGTCATCTTAATGTTTAGGAACGCTGACTATGGAGATGCTGCTAATCTTATAAATATATAAACCTATAGAGTACGACATAGAATTTAACATTATCCACGACGTTATGTGTGAATTAAGAGCCATACATATTATTTTATTCGAATTATTAACATGGTTTAAAATTCCATAACAATTAGCAATGGTAATGTAAGACACAAACTAAAAAACTTAAAGATAAATCTATAAGTCATTAGATATAGATCTGGTCCAATCGAATAGCAACAGGCGCCGCGAGGTTGACCAATCACAAAGCTGCTTGCTCTCAAGCCTGTGGTTAAAAACTAATAGGCAAAAGAGTAATTCCCCTGGCCCTGCCTCTTCGAGCAATCTAAGGCAAGAATCTCCATGTACCGCAGCCTCATATTGTCTGTCTTTTCATTGGACAATACAGACAGTGACCTTTCGTCAACCCCGCAGTATTGCAGGGCTACAAAGTGCCGATACAACACATAGGCTAAATTAAATCTGATATTCTGTGAAACATAATAAAGTAAGACAAAATCATGGGACAGAGCACATCTAAAGATCCGTTCCGTGCATGGTCACTTGGCTTGCACGTGTTGGATTGTAAACAAAATATTTTATTCAAAAATATTGACGATTTGTTCCCCGTATTTACCTTGTATTAAGGCAGGAAAATTTAATTAAGTGAAAAATAAATCTATCCAGACTAAACATCCATAAATGATCTTTCTTTGCTATTTGGCGAGGAAAGTAAACGGATTGCAGATTCCTTGGTGTAGAATTACATTTTTCTGTTTAACAAGAGAGTATTGAATACACTGAATGTATACGTGACACCTCCATGGATATTGGAAAGGCGCTGTCGCGAGGAAATAGATTCAGTGACTTGTTTGTTTGTAAAAGCCGTTTTAAGAGGAGGTGTGCCGAGCGATTTCCCTGTGTCATTTCACAACTTAGACTGTTAGAATTATCTGGTCGAAACGACCAACAAAAACCTGGTCGTCTGATTTTGTTTGTTTGTTTAATTGGAGTTAAACATCGTACTCTAGGGTATTTCCCTTATATGACGACGGATTGTCCACTTCAAACTGGACCTAGCCATATTACAGTGGAAAACCCGGAGAAATCCTCCTAAAAACCACCCGCGCATTTGCGGGAGCCACAACATGTGGCTCGCTCATAATCCTGATGGTCAACAGGCGGACTCGATCCCGTGAACGGTACATCGAAGCAAATTCAGTTACGTAAGCGACCACGCTACCACTAAGCCACGGCCGCGGACCATGGTCACCTGAGACCAGAACAAAACCTGGTACAGTAATGATCGACCAGAAAAAAACCTGCCAGAGTACTGATCGACAGAAAAAACCTGGTACCTGGTCGGAATTTTGACCATCATTTTCCTGGACGAACTTAAGTATACATATATAAGATAGGGACAAAAAGAATGAATTTTTGTAATTTGGATTTCCTTCTTTAGTATTTTTTTTCTTATATTGAGAAGGTGTCATTGAAACACATTGAACAAACATATCAAACCTGTCCATTTCTTAATACCTACTATACAACACTAACAAACCTTGTTCTCTATTACTCAAAGAGCGGGGTATATTTTATCATCCACGTGACTCAGTGACAAAGGTAAGTTCACTCCGGGCATTATCATATCGTATTTACATAGCACTGAAGGAACATTAAATCACCTTTCATGGCTGTCTAAGTGTAGGCAGACATACTATTGGGGGTTAAACACAGTGTTATTTAGGTGAAATGTCTATGACTACGGCGCAAAATACATAGCGAGCAATCAAACCCCATTAGACCATAAAACAACATACCCATTGTAATCCGTTAAGTTCTCAGCGGCAATGACCTCACGTATATGACCCCGTCGCTGTGTCACTAAAATAAAGAAATAGCATAGAATCATATGCCTTTTTGTCGTAAGTTTTCACAGTAAGGAATTTTGTCGTTCCGAAATTACAATCAGTTATTCCGATGAGAAAAGACCTTAAGAAATGTTTAAATCTGAAATAAATTTAAATGTCGGACAGCGTGTATTGTAAGGTTCACGTTCACTTAAAAATTAATGTTTCAAATTTATAACTCGATATAAAAAATAATAAATTTAAGAATTTTTTAAATCAAATAAATCTAAATATTTAATATTATATTTTAAAAAGTTTTAGCGTTAACAATTAAATCTCTTAAAGTTTACACTATCTAAATATCCGCCTCTCTGAATCACTTAAAAAAGATCACTTAATCCAACTGGAGTAAAGTTTTTATTGGAAAATTGATCGTGAATCGGTGTTATTACAAAAAGTAATTAAATTAATGTTAGAAATTTAGACATCGGAAACAAATTTGGTTTGGTATAATATGGATCCCTAAAAAAAGATGAAGAAATGAAAAAAAAAAAAAACTAGAAAATATATGTAAATGTGTAAAAGTATGTATTGTGGCTTAAGTGTTAGACCAAGCACATAATCAACCTCAAGCGATAACTTCATTCTGACCAAAAATTTCCTCATCTAGGATAAGATCATCGCAAGATAGTGGATGATGTGGTAATCATGAAAATATTTTTCAGAATAATTATCTTGTACGAGCAACTTTATACGGGGGAGACTTAACTGTTCATTCCTGCATAACAACTTTTCATCATAAAAATATTAAATAATCACAAAATAATGTTTTGCCAAATTCTGAATAGTCACAAATAAGTATTGATTAACTACACAAATTGGGAGTACTCACAAATAAGTATTGATTAACTACACAAATTCTGAGTACTCACAAATAAGTATTGATTAACCATCCAAATTATGAGTACTCACAAACAATTATTGATTAACTATCCAAATTATGAGTACTCACAAACAATTATTGATTAACTATCCAAATTATGCCCAACCGCCTAAAAAGAAGTGCTTATCCCAAATTAACGGTTTAAAATAATTACCTGTTTGTTTCATCGGAGTTTGTTCACTAACAAATCTATATGTTTCGTGAAGTAGATCGGAAATTAAACGAGTAATTATTAAAATTACCATTCAAAATTTTTAAAAAAAATGGAATATCCTATACTCAACCTACGGTTATGGTCAATGCTGACTATGGTCTCAAAGTCAGAAACCACCAGGCCACAGAAATCCCCGACAGTCCCCAGTGAGTTAACCCGAAAACTAGGAAGTACATTGCTGCTTCCTTACAGTCAATTATAGCCATTTACACATTTTCCGGTTCGTGTTGCATATTTTTATGATTTTATCTTCACCTAATTATGTATTTATGAAAGATATTTTCGTCTACATGACTGTGTATAATTGCAATGTGTTCACATTTAAACGAATGTCTATACACTCTTAGGAATAATGGTACTTGGAGGGCTCTTTAGAAAACAGGATGGTCCTATGTTGAACCACTACGAAAAACCGGTCTTTCATATAAGAAGAAAGGTAGAAATAATTGTCACAGTTGCTGTGACGGTTCCATACGGCTTCTTAACCTTTAGAAATAGCAGAAGGATACCATGATTCGGCACTTTATCTTCCAATATATAAAAACTGCATGGCGTTATTTGAATTTGAATTGATTTATTCATCATAAACTATATCAGAGATTAGAATACAAACAGTAGATGGCCTGGTGGGAATAAAACCGCGGGGGGGGGGGGGGTCTTGTTCTATCCCTTGACGGTAGGCTTATGAATGGCATATTAATAAATGGTGATGATAGTAAAACATAGTGTTAAAGAATAAAAAAATAGAAAAATCGAAAACTTAATTGTACGGTATATACAATAAGATTGCAGGACAGACAAAGAAACAAAATCAAAAAGCAAAAAACCAGCAAAACACGATTTTAATCTTAAAGCGATACTCTATATAACATCTATATCCCAAGGAAAGGTTACCATTAAATGCACTTAAATATGGCATCGACTTGTCGTTTCTTCATTTTATAAAATAACCCGAGTGTTACAGGTATATATATATATACCTTCCTACGACCAATGGCGACTGACATTTTGGGCGTCGCCGCCTTGTCCATGACGTCACGCGACTAACACTCTTCTGCGTTACGGGTTAATAGCATGTATAAATCAATTACCTATATCAAAGGTTTGAACAGTCGAGTCTACAGGTCTGGTGACGCTCGTTTTACCTATATGCATTTTATTGCAGCCCGGAGTATCGCTTTAAATGATCATTCAGTGAGCTTTTTAAAAGAAATGAAGACGAATTCCTTTTGAAAATGATCCTGACATAAACCTTCTCTCTTTTTTGCCTTAAACACTTGTGGGTGGAATAACCTATAAAACAGCCACTCGAAGTCCTTTCTCATATAGAAATCATTAATTTCTCAGCAGGACCACACTCGCGTAAAAATGTGTTCCGCGGTGATTAAGTCAGACGGATTCAACGTTATATGTTATTCAGAGGAAGGCCTTATTTCTGAAGATTTCATATGTCTGTACGTCTTATCTCTATATACTGTTTAGCCTTATAATATAGGATACGTATTCGCATTTATATTTTTCTAAGAGTGTAGCTATCTTTGAACAAACTGGATTACCGGACACCTGAATTAACTGACCGACTGCTTGGTTAGGAAACCTGTGTTTACACAAACCTGGATACACCGGAACTTCGAAGCCTGAGTTAAGATACTGAAAATAATTCTGTTGCTTGGATATATGGGTTGGGAAAATTCACGATTTTTAACATGGGCGGTATTGCAAAAATTAAGTGACAAACTCTATAGAACCCTGCGGTGTTTGATTTCACACAGCTTGGATTATTATTTTCTTTGAAAGTAACATTTTTAAAAGTATATGTTTCTGTTAACCTCACCGATAACTGGCAATGCTAAAGTTGACAATTTGCACTACATTGCTGAAAAGTGGCAATGTAATTTTGCTAAAAAGCGCCACTCCGTTGTCGTTGTCGTAACGTCAAAACGAGAAACTCCCGTAGTAACCCGACAAGGACACATTGGGGAACTCATGTCGGAACATTCTTCGACATTTTCCATTACCGTACTGTTATCTCGCAGGTGAATGGAAGCAATAATATTACACAAAAACGTGTAATGTTAAACGCCGGATGTTTTGTGAGCATCCGTGGAAATCAACCCCAGCACTCTGCAGATTTGTATTTAAAAAAAAAAAACCCTTCAAACAGGCCCATTTCTCATCACTTTCAAACAAAACACTATTCCTTTTTTATGTATGACTCGTTGCAAAGAATTTAAATTCCGTCCGCTGTTATAGTATTTTAATAATAATGTAGCTCCAATGACGTCATCATATCAACACAAGTCAACACACGAGTGACCTCCTCTGAAATGAAGCATTCCATCAGAGATTATTTGCAGTACGGAAATGGCCGAGGTTGTTGAGACATGGGGGAAACTTTGAAGAACTGGTTTGAATTATATTGGTCTAATTTCCGGTCTATTTCGAACAACTAAAAGTGTTTCAAAATCAAGCGTGAATATTTTTTTTGTGATTATTCAAAAAAACATACCTTACCTATGACTTTACTGTTTATTCCAGAAATTTTCAACAACGGAGAGACTTTTCGATTGAAAAGCTTTTCCGCGCAATTATTCCCACTTTTAGGGTTGATAAAAATAAGTAAATTCCTCGGCCTTCCTAGAACACACAGAAAAAGAACAAACGCATTTAGTTTGACATGGTATTTAACGCTATATATAGTCAGTTAGGCCTATATGATCCTTAGCATGGCTTATAATGTAATATATTGAACATAGTAGACAAAACCAAGATGAACTTGGCTTCCAATACGGTCAACCATTGGAATTTCTGCGTATAACTAAAGCCATTTGGTTAAAACCGTGGTCGTCCTACTCCCATGGCTTGCGTGCAGCCCGCTTGGCCATAAACCAGGACCATTTTAGTTGTGCAGACGTAGCCGGGCAAATTACAGCTGTATAAATACATCTGGACTATATGCTATGATGACACTCAAGCTGTAGCTCAATGCAATTCTCTTTTTAAAGATGTTAACAAATTTATTTATTCCTAAATAAAAAATATAGTTCCATTTATTGTTGACACACAATATATATTTTCAAATTTTTAAGCAGTAAGATGTTTTTGTATCCGTGGCTAAAAGTAGTGATCCACCTCGTGATTTCCTTTTGAGATAGTGATGTCGTGGGTTTATTCCAAAGTTCCCAGTCCGCGTTAAATGGTACTTGATAGTTACAAAATGGACCGAAGCGGACAGTTGTAGGGCTTCCTGCCGCCAGGCTGCTACCAAATATATAGTTTAAGACGAGCCCTTTGTGTTTTTGAAGCCTTTGACAAGACAGAGGTGTCGACCCATTGCGCCAGCAAACGTGGTGAAGGAAACCACTTTCAACGAATGATACAAGTGCACGGCGATCACAGGTCACAAATATGTTTCATTCTAGCAAATTGGCTTTTCGAGGGGGCGCTCATGATGAGCTAAAGACCACATAAGAAGTCAGGAGCATGGCACGAAAAGCTCAGAATCACCTCCCCCAGCCCCCTCCCCATCCCCCATCTAATTTTATTAAAAGCCTGAGAGACTGGCTGTTAATTTAATGCACCTCATATAAGCCATTTGACCTCGTCTAAATTTATAAATGCCATGGTAACATGGATGACTAATTTGGAAAAACACTGAGTGAGACAAAGTCACTTTCTTTCCCTCACTTCATTGATAATCTTATCATGATTTAATTTTAAATAAATTATAATACTGCCATTCTTGACGATAAAATGTACACTCACCACACTGTGATAACCTCTCGTTGATAATATCGGCACATTCCTGACTCTCTGTAGCTTGACCTTTAAACCTTAACCTTTCGACCTTCAACTTTCGCTTTGGAAAATGTTTAACGTAGTTGATGGTGAGGAAGGCGGACTCGTACTTGTCGCCATGTTTTAATGCACCTTTTGTCTTGCAATGGACCTCCGCAGCTAATATGAAACGGGTGTATAGGGAACCGCAATCTGAAAGACAAAGATAAATAATTAAGATCGCGAAAGGATAACTGAACGGATGGGCGAACGTAGCTACGCTCCGAGAGTCTGCCTAACCTTTAGAAATAGCAGAACGCTACCATGATTCTGCATTTTAACTGCCAATGTAAAACAGTTGCATGGCCTTACCCTGGCTGAAATCATCTCGTTTTCTGCCTTGAACACGTTTGGGTAAGATCAACCCACTGTTGATAATACGACCATTACTCGTCCATTTTCTTGTCCAAATAAATCATTTCTCAGCAGTACCACACTCGCTTAAAATTGTCTTTTTTATTAATTAAGTCATACGGATTCAACTTTATTTGTTATTCAGAGGCAGGTCTTATTTCTAAAGACTTGATGCAGGTTTTGTCCCAAAAAGAGACGTTATACTCTAACAAATTTCAGCAATCCGATATTTGCATACTGTTTCATGATTTAGACTTTTAAATAATTAGTATTTTTAAAAACATTTTCAAACCTGTATATTTGTTTATGTTTCCTGTCGAAAAACACAATTACGTTTGCCTGCACAAGGATTCGAATTCAATATCTGGCAGTCAGGACCTAATTACCAATATATAGTTACACGTGTTTCTCTTAAAAACCCACAGATACTTGTAGCGTAGGACTGGGAGGTAGCTTCCTGTTGCCGTAGTGCTCTTAGAGATAAGGGGCAACATGAAGCCGACCTGTTTTGATGTCCTTGTACTGCGTCCTGCATTTGTCCAGTCTTGTCTTTGTTGTCTGTTGAGTCGAGGCATTAAGGTGTACTATTGGCTTTATTGCCCTTTATTCTAGGTAAAACATCACGTGACATTAACGATAAGACGTTGTACGGTACATGACGAGTAACGCGAGAAAGTTCGCAAAAAAGCCAATCGTGCACCTAACTCAGTCGAGGGTGGTTCCTTTACCAATTGTGCTGATACGCCGTTATATGAGTGAAATAACCCCAGCTACGGCGTTAAACCCTAATTGAACAAACAAACATACATATAACTATCTGAGAAGGGATATGGTATGTTAACACTCACATATATGACCTATCGGAAACAGTTTCTTGTTGAGACAGTCGTGACTGCAAGAATTAAGCACATTTGCAAATGATAACAGAAAGATTAAGATACATGGGGAGAACCGGATACCTTACGTATGTGTTAATAAGTGAAAATTATTACGTAACTTTAAAAAAATTTCCACAGATGGTGGAAAGATTCAAGCTGTCTAGCTGTCTCGTCTTATCGGTTAGTGTTTTGACTACAAATGTAAAGTTCACATTGGTATTTACATGCCCGGTTGAGTCTGAAACAAACAGATTAATTATTATGGTATTTTGAACTATTTTCGTGTAAACTACCGAATGTTTATTTCTTGAGTTATTTTATTTTTTTTTTTCGTTTTTTTGTTACACGTTTGTTTTTTAGCAATTGAGTTTTGAGGTGAATTCTCCAGAGTTTTATTTTTAGTTTCCACCTAGGTGAAAACCCCGGAGTTTCATTTCTTTAGTTCCCACCCAGGGGCCAGTTGCTCGAAAGACGATTAGCGGCCAACACCAGGTTAAATTGCTAACATCAGGCTAGAGATAGACCTACAACATGGCGTGACGTCATCTAATATTGGATTAAATTTAATAGCGCGTCGAGCAACCTGGCCTTGGTGAATATACTCTCTAGATCATTTTTTTTTTTTAGCAGTTCTATTTTTTTTTTAGTCACGTAAGTGTTGCCCCATTAGGTATTTATAGAGTTACAATTTACTTGTAACATCACCAACAGTCTTAGTTTTATAAGAATTTCCACTGAAACCTAGTCTTAGTTTTCTCCTACATGAATATGTCCATATCTTTCTCCTCCGTGTATATGAGCAAGAGAAAATCAAAACGAGACAGCATTCAGGTGATATAAGAAAAAAATTTGAAAAATCGCAGAAGAAAAAAATAACTCGCGACTTCAAAATAAAGCTCTGGAGTTTTCACCAAGGTGGAAACCTTATCACCTATGTTAAAAGGTTTCGACCTAGGGGAAAAGTAAAAAATGAAACTTAACTGCCTAAAAACAAACGTGTAAAAAAAAAAATAAAAAAAAAAATCAAGAATTACACATTTCATAATGTCGTCTATATAGGCCACCGCAGTAAACAGAATTGGCATAGGGAAATCAGACTTTTGTGTTTTGCCAGCTGGCTATGCCGGATATCGATTTTCCGTGGAAGTCTGTGATGGCTAAGTTCATGTGGAGATATGAGCCAGAGGTTGAGACAAATATTCGGCTATAGATGAGGCCAATGTTTTGTAGATTGTGAGCCAATTTAAGCGTTTAGTCTACACATGTTTTCTGTTCTACTAACTGTGTAAGAATTCTTTTTAAGCCAGACACGTTTATCCTTGTTCTAAAGTACATGAGTATAATAAGCGAACATATCGTTAAGCTATTTTACTTAACCAATAGGCGGGCGGTTGGAGGGAGCTTCATGTTGCCCTAGTGCTCTCAGAGCTAAAGGGGAACTGGAAGCCGATCTGTTTGTGTTGTCTGTATTACATCCTGTTGTTGCCGTCCTGTATTTGTCCCATCCTGTCTTTGTTTGTCGGTGGTTTCCTTCGCCCATTGGGCTGGCACGTCGCAATATAAGTGAAATACCCTTGAATACGACGTTAAACCCCAATCAAACAAACAAACAAACATAACCAATAGAGAACTTAAGTCCCTTGTTTACAACCAGTACCTTCCATACTGTACAATCTACAATAGCATTCTACAACGCATGGACTAGCTCCTTCATTAGTAAAGTGAATATGGCGTATATAGTATATAGACTCAATAATTGCTAGATTCGTTTCTGTTTCAAAGAATGTTTCCTGGTATACATTCGTAGCAAACAATTTAAATTCCTCAGCATTTGTTTACAGGGGCTATTACTGAACAGTTCTTTCTTCACACAACTCACAAGAAAACAGTTTGCAGTACTGTACTGTTGAAAGATGTTTTTGGGGTGTGGCGGAATTAGTCTTTAAGAATACAACATACACACGGAATTATAAACAATATCACGTGTAACGTGTCCTTGATACAGGCATAATGTGTTTTCGCGCTTTGAATTTTCTGTAAGCGGATGGATCTCTACCAATAGATCTCCGAGCTGGAAGAATTTTTATTTAGCCCTTTTGTAACTTTGGGATAAACCCGCACCACTACTGTCTTATCAGGAAGTGACGAAGGAGCTCTACTCTTACAAAATGCCACAGGTGCATACAAATGTGAAATGTGTTATGTAGGTCAACATAAAATTGCACAATTTTATTCATTTAAAACTGATTAAACTTGTTAGTATCTTTATAATTATTTGTTTGTTTGATTCGGATCACTGGTATCATTAAAAATGGTATTGGATTGATCTACCGCTGAATGACATCAAAGCCTAGTCCCGGTGTATTTATACAGCTGCAATTCGTCTTGCTACTACCGCACAACTTTCGCTGTTTCAGCGAATATTACTGCATTAAGACATCTTGAATGGTACTTGGTTTATGACCATGCGGGCTGTACTAAGACATGGAGACAAACCCGCTTCCGGTTGAAATCAAATGTTGAGTCCCCGAGCTGAAGAAAATTTTCTTTGAGCTCGGTGGTTTATGCACGGCCTGCTGATCAGCCATTCAGACTCATCATTCGAACAACATATACACAAATCGTATTCTCGCGAGAGTTTATATAGTGAACGGGACTAAGACAACTCCCGTACGCTATGCCAGGCCATCGCGCATTAATTTCCCCCAATATTTGGGGCGACCTATCACCCACAGACCAGCAAATAAAAGAAGTGCAAAACAAGATGGCCCGGATGTATCTCAGAGTCACTGTCTCGATGTAGGAAGTAGAATTGATTATATTTAAGAATGCATATACACGACTATAGAGACCAATGTCATAACCTTGGCTCGCGACGATGATCTAATTGTGTTCATCACTCTTGCTAATAAAGGCAACGTTCAGCCTGGGCGTTTTTATTTTACTTCTCTACCAATCAAAATGACGAGAAAGCTGCGAAATTCGTTCATGTCGCTTATTTTTTCCAAGTCAAAATACCGCATAAATCGACGTGTATATACTACTAGTCCACCGACATCATTTGGAGGTAAATCAGAGGCCGCAGTTTTCAAATCTAGAACATGCTCAGATTATGCACACAATTTCTCGAGATCGTGCTTCAACGTTAAGTTATTCTTCTTATCGGTGGTTATAGAACGTTTTACGTACCTACGTTCTCGCCGCTGCACGTAACCGCTGCTTGAATACACATTTGTAACAATCAAGTATCATCTAGCTTTTCAACACAAGACTACAACAATTATCATGTCACAATATCTATAAATGCCACATTACGGACATTTGATCTTGAAGAACTCGCAAATGCACCTCATTATCGCAAAAAAAAAGACTTTTTAAACTAGATATAATGTTTAAATTATACAAGAGTTTTGGTAAACTCAACATACGCACTAAAGTGGTGCCATATAGATCTGTATACTGTATATGGTAACCATGGTAACAACAGACATGTCAAACTTTGGCATGCAACGTGATAAACTGACTAATATGAACAATCCTCTTTTACAATATATATTTAATTATTTTTTTAGACGAAGTGATTGGGTTCTTCACTCATCCACTGGAATGCAGTGGGTGATATGTTTACAGGGAATGCAATTTCCGGTTACATTTTAACAGGCCCCATCCGAGAGAATCATTTGGCCATGACATCAGCTCTAACCCTACTGGGAATGTTATCAGAACAGACGGAACCAGCTGATATGTTGTTTGTTGTTGATCCAGGCTTTAAACAAAACCGATACTACTTTAATCGGGGCCAATAAGTCATGTTATGATTGTGTCATCTTGGCGTTCTGGCCGCAAAAACTATATCCATTACCATCGCTTTATCACAGATATGCGCAATTACATTAGGGTACAGCTGATTGGCTGATTTTTTGGCCAATCAGCAAGGATCGTTTTCACAAGTATCTTTCGGTTCCTCTATTTTCTGGAGTCGGATTTCAAAACTGAGCTATCTCTAGGCAATGGTATTAGAATAATGCTTTGAAGTTAATATTGTTAAGATTATTGCCATTTTTGACTGTACAGGTCTGCATATGCACACGAACATCCATTGTTGTTAAACAATATCATGTGTATATTTAAGACGTATAAATTTACGTTTTTTTTTAAGCATTGAAATAATCCATGCAACTTAACCTATATGCTTAACATTTTTGTTTTAACATTTTTTTTTATTGGAATTTAACGTTGTACTCAAGGGTATTACATTTATATGACGACGGGTTGTCTACTTCACCTTGCTCCTTGATTTATTACGGTGCAAACCCGAGAGGAAACTTCGTAAAAAAACACCACCCCGATTGCCGGAGCCACATCTTGTGACTCACTAATATATCCGAGGGTGTTGTTTATAGCGTACATATTTAATTCCAAAGTTTATTCACATTGTCACTGGGAAGTAGATCATTATAATAAGTTGGATTATCTCATAATGTAATGTTTATGATCCCAGGCTCTAATTTGCTCTAAATATCGAATCGTAAGTGACTGTGACCAATGGTCATCTCGAGAGAAGATTATTATTAAGGTAAAATACAGGTAAAATAGACAGGTATGTAGCATATATAGCCAGACTTTAATTTCAACTTAATTTTTTGAAAAGGTTATTATCTAGTCGGCTTGGATAAATAAATAGGCATAGCTAACAAAAAACATGAAATAAAAAACTCAGTAGCTAAACAGGCCCCCCTGCCAAAGACTTATTTTAAAAATAAATTATACTCATAAACTGATCAAATCACATTTACCTGCTTTTTAAGAACAATTTTTTTCCTTCAAGGAGTTAAAGTCAGGTTGTTTATCGACATATGGGATTGGGCAATTTTGCAGTTAGGCAATCCTGACAGTTGTAGAAGTAGTAAAATATTAACATTGTTCGGTGATATATGTGCTGGAATGTAATGACAGCATTTCGTTCCAAGAATTGGAGCTGTACTGGTAGTTTGAAGTATATCGTTTAGTGAACCATGCATTGTCTTAACAGGTGAGAAGCTGTACTTCAAGTTTTAAGTGAATACTTAGGTATATTTGTTTTCCAGGTATTTTGTTCACAATATAAGACTCACGCTATTTTACAAATTTGATATTACTCCAAAGATTCCTTCTCAATGAAGCCTTATGTTAAACAGGTCCGAATCTTCAAATTATGCAATGGCGGCCATATCGTTTTACGGAAGGTAGCGAATTCCATACGCATCCATCATCTTGACGGGATGAAGCTACAGTGCAAATTTCAGGAATTTGTGTTTCGTTTATCACTTTCACAACACATAATCGTGAAAAGCGTAAAATTACACAATGGCCATGTTGCTTTACGGAATATGATGAAATCAAACCCCATTCATTGCCTTTAAAAGAGGAAGTTATATTCCAAGTTTTAAGTGAATCCGAGAATTTCTTCTCAAGTTATCACCCCCACTATAGTACATTGGGACAAAAAAGAATGAGAAAAGCAGTTATTAGACGAAAGGTAATAAACTAAGGTTACTGTCCTTTACATGTTGTCTGATTCAGAACGGAGATTAACCCTATAATCCCTTGGTCTTGGCTTTTGGATTCCCGTGAAAGTTTATGATATATAGGTATACATATGAGAGAATTTGAGATTTTGAGTACTGTTTCGTTTTTGAAAATTGCTGGACATGGGGCACAGTTAAACAGGTCCTCGGTTGATATCGCAATATAAATTTATTATGGCTTTCTTTTAGCTTTTTCGTGGCTCTTAGTTTAAACGCAGTGGATATACAGCATTAGGACTTGTGTCATCCATTACGGAAATTACGGCTTTCCTTAAAGTTTTTATGTGTTCAAAACGCAAGTTAACTAGAACAGGGATGCATCATCTGTACTAAAGTATTGAGTGCATGTATATATTTGTTTTAAATAGTCACACCGACAGGGGTGTTAATTAAATATTTAAAAACCGACTTATCACTTTACCGCTAGGATAAACTCACACAGATACGTTTCTGAGTAGATGTTAATGTCGAGTGTTTCTGAGTAGATGTTAATGTCGAGTGTTTCTGGGTAACCAACAGGCATCTTGACAGAAGGTAATTACAATGTACATGGTGTCGAAAACGTATAATAAAGATGAAGAGCAGAGATGATAAGGAATCAGTTGGAAAAAAATCCCAGATCAATTTTTTTGTTATAAAGCAATCAACAAAAAAACCCCAAACCCCAGGAGCCTGTCGACTATATTTATACACTAATGCCAGTTATGTATCATTGCATATAGATG
>JARFOD010111376.1:0-15413 GCA_031763545.1 Mopalia muscosa
TTGATCAATCGTTTGGTTGGCTGGTTGATTGATGATTGTTTGATTGATTGATTGATTGATTGATTGATTGATTGGTTGATTGATTGATTAATTGATTGATTAATTGATTGATTGATTGATTGATTGGTTGCTTATACAGCCAATTGATTAGTTAGCTGATTGGTTTATCCATGAATGACATGATATGTCATAATGATTGGTTGATCTATTACTTATAATTAAATACATAATAGCTTATTGATTTTGATTGACTGGCTGACTGATAGATTATATTGATCAAATAATAGCTAGATCAATCCAATCCATTCATCAATGGGTTGGTTGGCTGGTTGATTGATGATTGGATGATAGGATTGATTGATTGATTGATTGATTGATTGATTGATTGATTGAATGGTTGGTTGGTTGGTTGGCTGGTTGGTTGATTGATTTATTGATTTATATGAATGACATGATTTGTCATAATAATTGGTTGATCTATTACTTATAATTAAATACATAATAGATTGACTGATTTTACTGCAATCATCTTAGGCAGTTAATTGATCAATTTATCAATTCCTTGAAAATAAAATGACAGTATTATTATGAAAATTGTGTGCAGAGCTGTTTCCCATGTACATTTTACCAATTTATCAAGATGTAGCCAGGAACTTGGACTAAAATAGAAATAAATTATAATGACCTTATTTTTTCAGATAATCTGTAACACATACCT
The DNA here is from genome assembly GCA_031763545.1 of Mopalia muscosa. NCBI lineage: Eukaryota > Metazoa > Mollusca > Polyplacophora > Chitonida > Mopaliidae > Mopalia > Mopalia muscosa. The sequence goes on from JARFOD010111376.1 coordinate 719, forward strand.
ATATGACTATGTATCAAGATGTAGTGGGTCAACCTGACAGATTTCCTGTTTTGCCATTCTATCTTCACTTTCTGTTCTTGGGGCGACAGTAGTGTAGTTATATCCATGTCAGGTCACTTCCTATATCAACAATGCTGAACTTTTGCTCTTAGTTTTGGGACCTGTTTAGAGTTGTCACATCCAATTCTGACAAATTACCCTCCTGTGAAACTAAACAAAAAATAAATAACTGGACACAGGAAGTGAATGTCCATGGTTGCTTTACTATAGGGCAGTGTCCGTCTCTAAAAGACATCAGCTGTAATGACTTGTCTATATCAGAGTCTGTGACTTCCCCTTTCCATACAAAAGCAATAAAGACAAGTTGAGACAAGTAAAATCCAATGACCAATTAACAAACATGTCAGTAGGCCCTACATTAGACTTGGGGTTAAGCTATTCACTATTTGTTCCAAAAACAGTAAAAAGCTTGGATAAAGCTGGGATACAGTATACTGTATCCCAGAATAAAGTAGCGTACACCAGTCCTGCTCATGTCACAGGGTAAGAGGGTAAGAATGGCAACATTTTAAAAACATTATTACAAAACAGGATATCATCTCTGGCCCATTAAAAAAGGCAAGAGGGAACCACGCCACCTTTAATACTTGTGTATACATAGACACTTGGTCAAATACCTAGACCATTTATTGTGTACTGGTAGTGATATTTGGCAAAGTACAGAAAAATTGCAGTCGTCAGATTCGTCACCAGGCAAATTGCAGCTGTATAAATACAGCGGTACTGTGCTATGCTGTCATATAGCCGTAGATCAATGCAATTCCATGTAGATACACTGTACCGGTTCTTACAATTTTAATTACTGTTAAATCAATAAGTTGTTAGGCCTATATTTTACGTTGACCCACATTCCACATTTAAAGATTTTAAAGCAGCTAAATTTTCCCGTAAATTGAAGCTACATTAAAAAATGTAGCTTCCCGGGAAGATAGTGATGGGGTAGTGAAGATAGTCACACAATGCGATTGACCTAGTTACGTCACTACCTGATGTGATCGATGTCCACTCGGGAAATAATGTTATGATATTATGATTTTTCCTTATTCACCATCTCAGTTCTGGCAATATGTTTGTTAAAGAATCGTTATCATTTGATAACAAATCTATGTAAATAAAAAAGTAGGCCCTACTTGACGCGAAAGATCTCTGATTCGAATGTCAAGTTCGATTTTGTGGTTCGAAGTGTTCCCCAATTCTACACGTGTTTTACATAAATCTATTCTAAAACAAAGAAAACATCATTTTTACACATTTGGAAAGAAAGTATTGGTTTAGAGTCTATTTAAGAAGTAATGCAAGAGAAAAGTGTGGAAATTACCAGTTCAAACCTTGACCAAAATAAGCTAATTTGTCTGCAAGTTTCGTCTGTCACGTTTGATGCAGGGAAATTCTACTTCCGTGATTGACTCGCACACAGTGCTTCTTCCACAAAAGGTCTCTATTTTAACAACAAATGACAATAACGCAGCAAGAGTTTACCATATCAAGGGTGAAAAAACGCTGTTTACAAAATGCAGGAATGTAAACGATGTCGTAAACTAGGTTGTCATTTGACAAGAATGCCTGTATAAAAATCACAAATATGTCAAAAACAGACACGAATTCCTCTAATTATAATTAATAATTTATTAGGCTGCAGTACACATAGGGACCTTAAACAGGCGGCATCTTGTCTCAACGGTAATATTGTGAAACCAACAATTGACCTAATTAGAAATAACTTAGGAACTTTTGGATAATATATTATAGCAGATATTGGATGTTACTCTTGATTTATGTTATTTGTATGCTTGAGGAAGGGTGTTATGGTGGAAGTATATCAGCCGGTTGTGTTTTATAACAGTAATTAATAAAATATTTTCTGTGTGTAAACTGTAAAAGCGGTCTACACATGTATAGGCCTACTTGGAGATATTGGACAAGTTCAGGGGTGTTTGTTATATTATGAAGTAGGGTGTGGGTGGGAACTAAATGGGCGTGGTAGTCGACTACCAAAGCCCCACGAAGCGAGGGTCCATGGGACATCCTAAGCACCGGGGCGGTCGGAAGGAAAGAATGCATAGGGGAGCTCGTCATTGCGATCTGAATTATTTTGAGCGACGAAATTTAGATTCAATAGTACCGTACTATAAGAAGTGACAATTGTGTTAAATTATATTCTCGCCAAAGGTTACGTACTGCAGTAGGCCTATTGTTAGGAAGACCAGAAAAGGAGAGCGCTGGGCAATATCTCATTTAATTATCATTAAATAAAATAATAATTATTTTAATTTCTCGAAACAAAATCAGCTATGTCTTCAGCAAAAGTAAGGGAAAGCACTGATTTTCGACCTTGCATAGTTCCAAAGACAAGCATGTGGTTGCACTTGCATTCGAATGCCGTTTATCAGTAAAGCTAACAGGCGGGACTGATCAATATCTATCTACATTTCAGTTGTGTGTTCAAAGAGATTTTGGATTTGTATCCTTAATTGATTGATTGACTGATTGGTCCGTTGGTTGATTGATTTTAGTGGGTGGTCGACATTCATTCGTTCGTTCGTTCGTTCGTTCGTTCGTTCGTTCATTCATTCATACATACATTCAGCCAGCCAGTCAGTCATTACATAATTCATTCATCCATGGTAGAAAAACGTACACACTAACTCATATATTTCTAAAAGATACATTAAGTCATTGCCTTTGTTTTATATGGGGATTTTTTTTCTTTTTTTTTCTTAAGTTAATTTCAGTACCGCTTAATTAGGAGACTGTTACTTTGGAAAGCGATGTGCTTGGTTTAATGACGAAATCATGACTCCTTAACGGAAATCGTGGGGCGAAAAATTCCTAACGTTTCCTCTTCAACCATTCTTTCCTCGGTAAAGAATCTTAAATGTCCCACGGCTCACTTCACTCACGTGCTCCAAGTCTCGTTTTCCAGCGAGATACGGAATCAAGAGACGGAAGCGGTTTAGGAGAATTCGTGCAACGTTATACGCCCCTTAGCACCACGTCTGGCTCGTTAAGCCGCCACCGCACACCGTGAATTGCCCTTAATGAAAACTGTTTGGGGCATCCGCTTTCCACTCCGGGCACCATCGATGTTCACATTTAGACTGTTAAGTTGTTAATTACGTAAGAAGGTTTATCGGGGTTTAAACCCCAGTTAGATTAAACGCCTGAAAATAGCCTCTTAGCTCGTCTGATGTTTTTAAAGAAAGATAACATGCTAAATATATATGCTCTTCCTGTAACACCTAGGGAAATCTCATGAACTTTAATGTGACTCCCAAAGGCAGCAAATATTAGAGTGAGATTAAATAAAATATTGTTTTTGAATGAAGCGAATGTCTTCCGTTTAAACTTTTTATTAAAATTGAAATTCAGAAGTTTCGTCACATTCGCAACAGTGTCATAATATATAATTAATATCCAAGCATCGAATAATATTTTGAAGGGCTCATGGCCAATTCAGTATTAATATGATATACTTAAAATGTTCAATTTAGACTGACTTTGGTTTTATCAGTTTGGTTTTATATCAGCACTAAATATATTATCAGATATATATGACCGTTTTAACTATGCATTTGAGGGTGGATTGGTGAGCTTATAACGTCCATTACCTATAGATGCCCTCTGAAAACGAGCCTAGGGACACCCAATGGGGTAGCTTTCGTTGCTCCGAATATGGGTAAGATATTTCCCGTTCTGACCTTGTCTTGTATATGTTATTATGTGTTGTCATTGCAGTGTCACAAACAGGGATTTCCTTTATCCGTTGCAAAGACTATGGCACGCGTTTTTTATATTTTGAAAAAAATGAAGAGAGAAATGCCTTCACCGGGATTCTAACCCGGAACATTCTACCGACTGAGCTACAGAGGCTTAAGCAGAAGTCATATATATGTTATATGTACAACAATTAAACAAGGTTAATGTCCCGCGGCATGCATGTATGTGTTTATAATTGAAGATCTCCACGCAATACTTATCTTTATTCTCTTATAGCCACGCTTCTTGAGTCTTCCAATAACCTTTAGAAATAAGCGAACGATACCATGATTCTGCACTTTATTTTCTATTATATAACAATTGCTTGACCGTGCCTTTATTTAAGCCATTCCGACTTCTGCCATGGACAGCTGTGGATTAGATCGACCCAAAAAACGACCACTTGACGTCCTTTTTCAAGTCAAAATCGACAATCATTTCTCAGCAGTAAAACCTACTCAATTTTCTGGTAGATTTTAACTGTTTTACCGATTTGAGAACGAGGTTTGGTGGGAAATGCATGGGTCTCTCTCAAGTGGGAACTATCCCTCGGTGAGTGTTCAACGACAGAATGTCTTTCGGCGAGCGAAGAGGCCTAAAAATGCGATATTATTTTTTGTTCAGAGGCAGGCCTTATTTCTAAAGGTTTCATATAGGGCTGGATGTCGAATAATGCAAGTGTGTATAGCAAGATACGTATTCGCATCATTATTTGTCTATGGTAGCATTTCTCACCATATTCAATCCTAACAACAGTTCCCAGGCTTTTCTTCTGATAACTGTTTTCCTGTGGCAAAGGATTATATTTCAGTAGCGTCTGGTTTATGTGGTGACAATATGCCAGATTTTGGTGCAATATGTAGGTAAATACCTATATATAAATATATAAAGACGTATAAGTTGAATCCAATTTCCTTCTGACATGTTATCATTTACTGCCTGGGCACAAAAAGTCTAATGCCCCGTGTACTATACGTCTACCCTCCCCTTCCTGTAAACCAGACTGCCTCCATATGCGCAAAGGGCCGGTCTCATCGTTTGGTGATCAGCCCACATACCATAGTCATAAAGTATACCACTCTCTTGCGAACAGAAATATATAATGCCCACATAGTCGTTTGAAAGGAGGAAGAAATTTACAAAATATCTTTTTTTCATAAGCTTCCTCTAAAACAAGAATTATTTCCTCTACACGAAGTTGCCCTTTTACTGTTCTAGGTTCTTCGAAACTAGTTCACCTTTCTGTTTTTGTTGTGTCTGCATTCAGTGGAACTTGACTGAGCATTTCGTGGATTCGTTTGTTCGAACGTGTTCGATGGTTCATTTGTTCATTTATACTAATCCATCCATTCGTTTGGTCAAATCAAATGTGCATGCTTTATAGAAGTATTGATACTCCAAAACTTTGATTAAACGTCTAAACACACGCAACTTAAACCATATCTGTTAAAACTAAATGCCGACTAGGCCAATGTGCAGTGTATAACGAGTGGGTAAATGATTCAACCAATCAATTACTTTAACAAATCAACATGGATTAATATCCCCATCAAAGGAGTTGGCATCCTTATAAAAGCATGCTGCATACAATTGTGGGCTACTATATATATTCCATTTAGAAACGAGAGGAGGCGTGTACGACACTCCTGTAAAGCCCAGTATAGCATCACCTTATTAGATTTGGCACCATATAAACCAATAAATATATATCATGTCTTTTTGAGTAATGTGTTAATTGGCACAAACCTATATCATTAGCAACACGTAGGAGTGAAGACAGTTTATACAATCCGTAACAAAAGACCGGAAAACATACTGTTCAGTCGAATGACCTTTACCCAGCTTTACCTACTCTTTGTATACAGCCCAATAATAAATCTGATATCTATTGTATTCGGTGATAAACTGTTTAATCCAGCAATAGAATGGCTGTAAGTATATATACAAAGCCGCTGAAGCGAAACATATTTTAAAGAAAATTTTCTAAATGTGGCGAACAATTGTCTTGAAGCCGTCTCACGCCGTAGAATGGAAGGTGGGCCAAGTCATCGCCCATCTGAGAAAGCTGCTCGCGTTCCCATCGACTTCATCAATAACGTCAATTCCTAACAATAGATAGGAAGACGCCGGTGAAAATAGCAGCAATAAGCCGTGTAGGATAAATATTCGACAACAAGTGTTTAACTTTTAAAAGCCAGGGGCTGCATGAATTCGATGAAAGTCAAAATTTTCAAAATGTTTTAACCAGTATTTTGGCTGCAGCTTTAGAAATTCAATATCTTGAGTATTCACTATACTGATTATTTTGGATTTTATTCCGGAAATGTTTACGGCTTAACCCATTGTAAACATGAACGATCATTGAAACAAATATCGTGGTAATAAATGCAACAACTTTAAGACACTTTAAATGATTAAATTCATTTTGGCTATTTGAATTCTTTTAAACGTTTGTCAATCATAAATTGAACTGATAAAATGCTCTCTATCTTAAACATGATGGTGTTTATTAATGTCATTCTTTTAAACGTAGAAAAACGCCTCAAGTCAATCGTAAAATTTGTGAAAGAGTTTTTGAAAAGCTAAATTTATTTTCGCATCTTTTGCTATAATTCCTGTAGTATAAAACCGACCCCAAAATAATAGAAATCTATCTAAAGGAAGTTAACAACTGACATGAAGACAAAACATCTTTGTGCCTCCATTGTCATCAAAATAGCCGGTTTATATCTTTACTATGATGCGGCGTGCGACACCTCTAGCATCCACCCCCGCTTTTCTGGACACGGGGGTATTGTCCGGCTAATTCTACTGACCTTTCGCACCGTTTAATTTACCCTCGGTCCTTAATTGTACGAGGGGCTTCTTTTCACCTGTCCAGAAAAGGACTACTGGTTGGCAGAATGACTTTGCGTGTCTTGTAACGCGGCCATGTGCACTATCAACCTGTAGTACCCGTTTCCTCTAACCTTTGGCTTTTCAGGACAAATAGTTTGAAAAAGCCTTTTTTGGAAACTTAATAAACTGCACTGTTCGGTATAGCAGCTGCAGCCAAGAATATCATAAGGGTGATCGACAATTGTCACCTCATACAAGCATATAAACAAACATCCGGCCTTGTCGCAGCTTTGAGGTCAAACATGCCCATTATCCGAGGATTCTTGGCCAGGATCAATAATAAGTAAATGTGCTTATCTCCATAAATCATCTTCTATATTTTGTTCCTTATTTATAAACTCCATTTCCGCTCATTTAACGGCGTAATTTAATTAAAAATATTCACAATCGTCGTTCCCTGCTGTTAAAGGAGCTTATTTTACTGAACGAGGTCAACGAAATGAAAAGCAAGAGGCCATCAGAAAGAAAATAATTCAAATCAAAGGAAAAATATAGTTATTGACAAAGCAAATCCACAATGCCAAGAAAGAAGGGATAACGTGCCAACTGGACCAGCGAACGAGTAGGCGGTTTTACAGGAAGCATCGCTAGGATGGTTGGATCTTTGATTGATTGATCGATATGTCGATCGATTGAACGATCGATTGATCGATTGGTAGATTTGTTGGCTGATTGATCGATGAATTATCAATTGATTGGTCGATTGATTGATTGATTGATCGATCTATTAGATATAGAAATTTGTATTTTTTTGTATATAACAAAACTTTCTTGTGACGTAGGAGTGGATTTCGCTAGTTTTTCTCTAGATTTTCAATCACATTTTAGTAATGTATGTTTACTAGTATTTAGTTAAGGTTTAACTTCGTACTTTAGGTTATTTCACTCATACGGCATGCCCTCCCAATAGGTGAAGGAAATGACCTTTGACACCACTGGCAACTAACATAGACAAGACAGAACAAATGCCGGGCAATCATAGGGTGTGATACAAAGTCACCCCAAACAGATCGGCTTCACGTGGCCCCTTAGCTCCGAGAGCACCAGGGCAACGGAAACCTCTCTACCAACCCTCTGCAGAATGTATGGTATCTCACATGTATATACACTTGTTATTGCTTACGATACCTCCTAATGTTGACTTAATTGACGTAAAAAAATGTGCCTTTTCAAAGTTTCTTTACCACATTAATCTCAATACCCGCATATCAAGTTAACGTGGTATACTTATACCAGCAACTATTTTTTCAAAAAAGCCTCTAATTAGTTTACTTATTTCAGAGCTACCTAAGAACCAACGAGCAATAAAATGAATAATACGATAGACATTAAATATTGCAGATATTCGAATGCATATAGACGCCTGGTTTGAGTTCCAGAAACATACGTTAACTGATATGATTATCAGAACGGTAAGTAGTGAAGAGAATTTATGTTTCTTGATTACTTATTAAGATCTATGTAAGAACCAGCGAGCAATACAATGAATAAGGTGATCGAATATTGCAGATATTCAAATATAATTATATAGACGACTGGTTTGAGTTCCAGAAAACACAGGTTAACAGATATGATTATTTTAACAGTATATCTAGAGAAGAAACTTTCTGAAATTTAAGCTGTTAAGAAACGACACAAAAGTGACTGCCTTTTACGTTCTTCAAGGCGGAGTCGGCTGTATTCAATCTTCCATCTATTGCATGAGAGAGTCGTCAATGAGAACCATGATGGTGCATTACGTCATAGATTGCACAATAGAAATGTCGTTCTGCTAGATTAGCCATGCAACGTTAAAAGCACATTACCGGCGAAAACATCATTGTTTTTCTACGATCGTTAAATCTGAACCGAATACGGTCCAAACCACATGTTCATTCACTCACATGATGGCGTGCCAGCCCAACGGATGAAAACCCATCCTCCGCAACAAACGAAGACAAGACAGGACAAATGAAGGATAGCCACAGGACGTAATACACAAAGACACCATGTACAAAAAAGATTGCCTTTAAGTTGCTCATCATCTCTGAAAGTACCCAGGCAACTGGAAATTCCCTCCTAACTCTCCGCAATAAATACATTTTAAAAGAATAAATAAATAAATAAAAACTCGAAGTGATTCATCAATTGGAAAACTTTATTTGCTAAAAAAAACTCTAAGAGAATATTTTTGTTTCCGTTAAATGCACAATGTAGCATTATACAAACTATTTGAATCTTTGTTATGGTTAAAATCAAGTTTGAGCGTTTCCCCAGGTTGATTAAATAACATCGTTTCCTTTCAGTTGGACTATACTAGTATATCTTTATTATATCGCAGTCGATGGAGTCCTAAATGGAACAAAATGGCTCGCGCCTTGACTTGGTATGCGATGTGTGTAGAATATACAATAAACGCATTTATCTTCATTAGCGGCCAAGTAGAATTTTCACATATTCTTAATTTGTTATGACTTAATGTCCTCAGGTAAAATAACGCATGTCGAATTACGTTAAGCTACTGTCGCCGTGGCAAATTCTCTCAAGCCGAAATAAGCCGGGTTCTGCTCCGTGTGACTAACACCTCTTAGATCTTAAGTGTCGGTACTTCTGTGGTCCATTGAGTCTGGTGTCATTTATCGTACCACACAAGTTCAACGAGACTACCTTTTTAGACTTCTTCCCAAGGGTGACCGACCTCCTTATAAAACTTATCGTGGTACATCTAGACTATATTGGGAAATTTCTTTCATCTAACTTTGGCCTTATCTATTCAAGCTAGGTTTCTTGTTCTCAAATACATTTTGACGCAACTTTCAAACGAAAAATCGTCCTCAATGCAAATCTTGTAAAAAAAAAATATATGTTTTATTGTAGAGAGGAAAGTTTTGATTCCCCCAACGATATTCGAACTCGGGCACTGGATAGCAGGGGCCAGTATACCAACTGACTGAGCTATAAAGGCTAAAGACTGTACGACCCCTAATTTCCATCAAAGTAAAGGCAATAGAGTAGACCATAAACACGAAGAAAATGCACAAACGTCAAAATGGTGTTTTTCTAATTATATTTTCCAATTTTATTCCTAAAGTCGTTTTGAATAAAGAGGTTGAACTTTGTGCTATCAGTTACCATGTTTTATTGTGTCGTGCGCATATTTTGTCTGGCAAAGTGCTTGCAAACCTTCATCTGAAAAGAAAAGCTTGTGATGTGTCAACTGAATATGTAATTTTGTACGTTACTCTAGGCCAGGCTGTAACATATGCCATTATTATAATGGGGACGTCAGTTGAGTGATGGCATGTTTTGTGTTTCTCCGAAATGACATATCATGCATGCAACTGCATGCATCGTAGATCTGATCGCCGCCCTTGTTGCACTGTATACCGACTATACAGGCACATGAAGTGTTGCGTATCAGTTTGTACCCGCTGGCCATTGGTTGTTTCCGGGCACACAAGGCTTATTCAAAGAGTGAAAATGTTTTTAATTTTATTGCTTTTTTCTCAAGAGAAGCTCACATCGGCGACTGGCAGCTCTTCCATTTATTCATTTTAACGCGATTAACATTGCAGTGAGTGGACAGAAGTTTTGTAGTGTTTTGATTCAATGAGTCCAGACACTAGAGCTGTTTCCTGGGGTTTCCGGATCAACGAGTCGCTTGAAAACAAACCAAGTTCACAAAAATCAATCACCTTATACAATTGTTGTTTAGTGTTTACATTTGAGCTTTAGCATCTTGCAATGGTTCGTTAGAATACATGCCAATATATCCCTTTGCAATTGACCTTGTCGTTCCTGAGAAATCACCGGGGAAGTCATTGAGCTTCTTCAATGCTGGCGATTCTGCCAAGAGCATTCCTGTTAATGACGAAATAAATAGCCCAACGGGGCAATGATTAAACCATTTGTCACCACCTGATGTAAGAAAAACAGAAAACACTCCCAGATCCATTTCAGAGCCTATCAGATGATGTAATTGTTAAGTACTACGCAGTAATGGTTGACGTTTTAAGGGGAAACGTAATTTACTGTATTTTACAGGCAACCTTATCCAAGTCCCCTTCAACAATGAATTTGGAAACGTCTTTTAATGAAAGTAATCATTGCAATGACCCGTTCTAGTTTCTGTTGCATATAAAACAGAATTAGACAATGTTGTTGTCAGGGACTTTGAAAAGCTCTGCACAATTGACGTTATATCATGCAGAAAGGTATTTTGATAGGATTTGACTCACACGAAATCGCTGGGACGAAAGGTGTCATAATCCGTTACCACCAAGTTGTTAGACTCTACATTCGAAACAACAATTGTTCACACTTAAACGAGGTGTCGTCATCAAATAACTTTGTCTATGCTGTGAACTTCAATTCTCGCCATTTAAGTATAGCAGCTATGGTGTTAGTAAAGTACAATTTAACTCATACGAAATGACCTAATAAAGGCGGCATAATCATGAAATTTTTATACTATTAATGGTCTACGTTAATACTCAGTGGATTATAGTCTGGGAATTTTAAATTGTCACGAATAGGCTTGAAATGACGGAGTCCGATGTAGGTTAGAACGTCACAAAAGGGTGGTCCACCACTTTGTAATAGGCCTACTTATCGTCGTACATGATTCAGCCTATATTGGCAACTTTGTTTCGTCTGCCTTCGTCCTTTTTTATTCAAGGTTTATTTCTCTAAAAGATATTTTGGCCGAACTTTTAAGAGAAAAAATCGTCCTTAACGCATATATCGTAAGAAATAAATATTTTATATCAGTATATCAGCTATGGTGGTAGTAATACGGAATGACCGTATAAAAGTGACATAATCATGAAACTATTACTATTATTGATCTACGTTGCTCAATGGATTAAAGTCTAGAAAGTTAGGAAATGGGTTTTAATTTGTCACGAAAGGGCTTGGAATGAAGGAGTTAAAGTCAGGTGTATAGGTTAAAATGCCACAAAAGACCGTAAATAGTTTCAGATATCGCCAAACTGCGCTTTTGTTTTATTTATTATTTTTTTTTTTTAATATGATTTTCGCTTACTTACTTATTTCTTTATTTATGTATATTTATATGTTTTATTGTTTGTGTTTATCTGAAACACAACTGTTCTCTTCAAGTTTCTTCGTACAAGTCTGTAGCTTGATTAACATGGCCAAGGAAGTTATATGGACAGAATTAATTATATAGCCAACACAAGGCATATAGTACGTAAATATACATATGATGTATTCAGTTTGTCTTCCACTTCATTAAGGTATAACTCTGCAAAAGTATGGGATCCCAGTTACACCATCGGATAATTGCTAAATTGTTATTAACTAAATCAAAATCAGCTAATTAGTCGAAGCCATAATATCGGTTCCATTCAGAAGGTACGAAAGTGCAACTGAACCATCGTCCTTTTGAAAGTAAGGCTGATGAATCATTGAAAGCAAGGCTTGTTAATTAGTCTGTTATCAGTTCTATTTATGTGAGGATGTGTGGGAGAGGAAATGGTTTGGGAGGAAGTTGAAAGAGACTCTATTAAAGGTGTTGATACAAGGATACATCTGGTTAAGTGGCCCAATGGTATTATAAGGGTATCTCTATCAGGGCAGTATGGGTGTGACATTGCCCCCGAGGGCATGGGGATGAAGATATTCAAAGATCGAGTCGTCGGTTGGAAAGTCGCCTGAAAACACTGTGGTAGTATTGGGAACATTTTATGATCAGAGATTTGTTCCTAAAAGACAGTTCTGTTTAAACTCAAGCTACTGTTTTGAGATCTTTCCGGCGTTTCGTGATTTAGCATCGAATATTTTCTCATTATATAAGTAACTTAATGATTATACCTTTAAAAAATATCACTAGCCAAAATTTAAACAAAGTAAATTATAACTTGTGCACAACTGGTTTTGAGCCAATTCCAGCTTTATATTTTTTCAAAATTTAATTTTTTCAACTGGAAAACCCTTCAAGCTACCACCGTGAAATTCGAAATGCTTGTTAGTGACAAAGCTAGTAACGGGTATCTCAAATTTTCTTAATTCAGCTTAATTATTTAATTATTTATTTTTTAATGCAGAAAGTCAAATTTTCATAATTAACTTTAAGAAAATTGCTATAAAGAGAGATCTATAGGCAAAGAAAGAAAAGTTTGAGATACCCTGTAGTAGATTATTATTATCTTACTATTTATCATTATATTCAATAATACCGAGGTACCATGTATGTAAGCAAAACAGGAGAACGACAGAGAGCTGCTGATTTGTCTTTTGGTTTGATTCTTCGACTGGGGTTTAACGCCATACTTAGGATTGTTACGCTCAGATGACAGCGTACTAGCCCAGTGGGTGAAGGAAACCACTTTTGACACCACTGATAACAAAAGAAGGCAGAAAAGGACTAAACCGGGACAATCACAGGACATAAGACAAACACAGTACAAACGTATTGGCTTTATTAGGCGGAAGAGCACAGGGACACCGGTTCTGTTGTAATAAACTGTGCCTATCTAATTTCTGAGTAAGTTATGTTGTTAAGTGAAGTTGTGTTGCGGGATTGGGAACTGTTGGGTAAGATCGTTCATCTTTGGCAAAAGTACCACCGCTTCCATATAAGTGAATCAGCCTTGATCGCATCATTAGCTTTTATTCTGGCAAAGAAAATATTTTGTTGCCTCTTACTTCTATTAGCTTCTTTACTCCGCTAGGTCATACCTCCGCCTCTGCATCCTGTAGTCATTTATCCGTCCGTGGAAAAAGAACAAATTCAGATGTACATATATTTGCTACCCAGTGATAGCGCCCTTAAAATATAAATTAAACAAGCAACTTATTCCAATTTATGTCGCCCAAGGTAGTCATAAAAAATTTCCTTGACTAAACTATACTTCCCCGCCCAACCCCACACCCCCGCCCACCCCATGCCCCCTTTCTCCTCATATAATCGACCACTTTCGGTTAAATAACCGTCATCACCACCTGAGGTTTACCTGCTCCTATAGTTCACAGGACGCCCCGGGTTACTATTCAAATTATTGGTCCAGTTAACGTTACACGGTTTTAATTAACATATTCCGCGAGATTACCGTTTACACTACACGATTGAGTTTCATATACCGAATCGACCTACGTGGACGGGCATGACATTTAAATAAGACGACTTAATTGCTATTTAATTAAGGCAACCAAAATTACCGCTTGTTTTGATTATATACAGGAAACCCACAGTCACTCAGTCACTCTGTCAGTCGGTCGGTCGGTCAATCCCTGATATCATTATAATTCCAATGTTGAAGCTACAAGAACGATCTAAAGATGCTACATTCCGTCTGTCACCTGGCTAAACATCTAAAAAATAAGTACGTAAAAGGCTATGCAAAGGGAAAGAAGTATAGCACAAAACACCAAGCTTCCAAAAAGAAATGATAAGCTTTAAGAGACTGACTTAAAATAGATGTCTATTCAAACTGTTTTTATCAAGGTTACTCGGTCAGTGCTGTAGACGTGAGGTGTATATGGACACCTTTCTGTTAATTTCAAAGCGTTTTGGCCAGATTAATTAAACGACCACACTGAAGGTGACTGGAAATGTTTAAGTGTGACAGGCACATAACGAACTATATAATATTCTCACCACATTTTGACTTTCTTTGATCAAGACAGGTCAATTTAACCTTTAGCATGTACGTCAAGCCTACCCGTCAGTTGGGATTTTCTCGTTTATGTATATCATCCACTATGTATAAATGTTTCAACGCTTTTCTTAAAACCATGCCTTTTCGACGATGGTCCATACGTAAGGTTAAAGGTATTCCCAAATGGGTTTTAAATTTAATTAAAAGTGACTGAATTACAAAGATAATACTATTAACTATCTGTAAAATAAATACTGTATTTTTCTGACGCTTAGAATTTGTTTTATTTACTTACAAACTTGCGACTTTTCATACAAGTTATTTGAGCTGTGACGTAGGCAGGGGAAACTCCATTCGGAACAATTTGTGTCGGATAATGA